>JAWWMK010049678.1:0-10154 GCA_035047105.1 Galeopsomyia nigrocyanea
CACTACTTGTAGCGCCGCTACTCATGTAGCGGAATATGTAGCGGTAGCGTAAGTCCGGACTTGCCCAACACTGATTTCCGCAATTTCATGCCCATAAAAGATGACCTAAACTGCCGCTTTTCCGAACCTCAAATACATTAATAAGAGTCACTTAGAGAGTGAAAAAACTGGCAATTCAGTTCCCTTATTGCGGAGGCGAAATCGCAAAATCAATGTATACATGACAAAAAGTATAGCATGCACCGTGGGATTAAAGGGATTCTTTGACCTCAGGTACTGGCAGTACACGTCTTCGGCTCGTGATGGCCACGAATCGTACTGCAATTGCACCCTTGGTCACAACAGACTCCCTCCGCGCCCTTGTCATATAATGTACTATTAAATCAGTTGTACGATTCAAATGAAATTGTATGTACTCATATTTTAGGCTCTTCTATTATACTTTTAACTAGATATACTCTAACTAATGTAGTTGTACTACAGTATCGTCGTTGCACTACTGTAACGGCGATACTGTAGTGCAACTACATACATTAGTGCAACTAAAGTAGCGGCGATACGGTAGTTGCAATACTTTCTCAAAGATTGTAGTACAAGTAGTGGCGCTACTGCCCAACACTGGGATACAAAGTACGATTCCTGGAAGGTTCTGTATTTATCGAAATAATGTTCTCTCTAAATTTAAAGAAAATCGCAATAAAAAGTAGAAGTTGTGTCGAGAAAATTCTCAAGATTAAAAAACAATCTATTTGCTTCTTGATTTTTATTTTGAAAATTATTTTGCTCTAAAACTCCAAAGGAATAGATAAAATAATCGTCATTGAATATCATTCAAATTTTAAGTTTTTGAAAAAGATTCTGTAAGTCAACATTTTGTCATATTCCGATAACTGGAGCAACACGGCCGTGAGAAGTCAGATTTTAATAAAGTTAAAATATCAATCCAGACTTTCACGCAGGCGCAGCTGTCTTTTACAATTCAAAACTAGAAGAGAGCCATTGGTATGTGAACTAGATAAAAAATGCATTTATGCCTCATTGATAGGGAAAAAGTCGAAAAAAGCTCTTGGTCTTTGTCAGGAATCGTAAATTTATTTTCGCGATAGTCATACGAACGTGTGTAAAAAAAATGCAACTGACAACTTATTCTAATTGCATAGACGGACTACTTAGTTAACATATAAACTTGATAAAAAAAACTCAGTCACTTTTTCCAACTCAGTCTAACAGATTTTCTGTTTTTCTAGCAACATTATTAAAACCATCACTCTTGAATCCTCATAAAACTTAATGAATATTTATTAAACGAGCTGGGTGGTTTTCCATCGGGGAAAATTGCTTCCAGAATTTCTACACGACAGGGTCTAATTAAGTGATAATTTTTTTCTAATGTCAGACAATTTACGCCATATTACTTTTATTTTGATTCTTAAAACCGACTTTATTATTTTGATAGATTATATCGGCGCGATGAAATTCACGTTGTTAAATTGGGAAAAAAAAATTCCAGTCATTTAAATGTGAATAACTTTTTTTTTCATCGTGCGTTGATAAAAAATCAGTGATTTTGTTTTCTGACGTTTGAAATAATTACTTGAAACTATATAATCTAATTGGTAAACGAAAAAAAATTTTTTTCAAGCTTTTTTGAATCTATAATTAAATGAGAACACTTGAAATTTTGCAGCGGCACCATGCAGTCCTGGTCAGAGCATCCATGGCATTCACAAGCAACACTTGCGCGGTACTATACGAATGTCGAGCGTCGAGTTACCCGACGACAACGAAAAGTCGTATTCATCAGCGAGCACCTCGCCTTGTCCTTCGCCTCACATGAACAATCAGAATCACCTAAATCCACCTGGAAAACGTGTACTGCCGCCAAACAATCTCTACGTTGTTTTGTATAATTTCGAAGCTCGACATCGTGATGAGCTCGACCTCAAGTGAGTTGTATCAACATTTTTTCATACAATTGAGCATTCAGTGATATATTTGATATTTAAATGTACAGCAAAGTTGTAGAGCTGCTGATTTCTTGTATAATATTTCTGCAAATTGCAATATAGTTATACAAAAAGTATTGTTTCTTTCATGTCTTTGTTATACTTCTAAATCTCATGTAAGATTATACATTTGAATGGTATTCAACAGACTCTAGTTTCCAAATTTTCATCCGTATTGTTCTCGAAAGAGACTTAGTTAGAGTCTACACGAGCTATCGTTTCTATTGTGCACTCGGTGGTACAGTGTAGGTAACTCACAAGGTTTAGAAATGATAGACTGTGAGATCATTATTTCGCTCATCAAATTTTCGCAAATTAGTTTGCGCTTACAATAAGATACAGTTTGTTCTATTTTCGAAAAAAATTAACTCAATGACAAATAATGAAATCAATTCTATTTTAACAATCGCATGATTTTCTGTAGCCCGTTTAAAATAATATGTGGACCAAATGCATTGTTTTAGATGTTCTAAAATACTGTTGCTGGAAAATGTATACCAAGTTCCATTTTTATACTATGTATATCACCAATTTCAGAGGAAGGATTTTGTAACTGTATTGAAATATTTCAAAATTCCTAAACCATTAATTACTTTTTGAAAAACACTTTGTTTGACCGTAGTAGACTAATGACAATGAGAACTCATACGAAACAAAATATTATATTTCTTTCCCTGAAAAAGTCTAACAAAACTAATAGTAGATACAGTGTGTGAGTTTATTCAATTGATATAATCATTCGACTTTATACTAAAGAAAAGAGTATTATGAATTTACTCTCACTAGCTCATGCTTTATTTTAACAAAATGACACAATAAGGTATTACCGTCGCGAAAACGTAACTGAAATACATATTTTTTGCAGAGCTGGTTACAAAGTAACCGTTATAGACAAATCCGATAAAGATTGGTGGAAAGGAAAATGTTTAGGTGGACGTGGAGGCTTCTTCCCCAGCACTTACGTTATGAGGGTAGAATCCGGCCAAAAGACACTCCAAGTAACACGGAACCTTCAATTAGCAGACCAAATGACTCTTTTGCGTGATCAGGTAAAAATTTATGAGCCTATTTTATTCTGATCTATAAGTTGACTTGGGAAAACTGAAATACATCATAGATGTGCCCTCGACAAGCATTAATTTGATAGCAATGGAAGACGGAAAGCGTTGAATATATTCGTCCATATTCTTCTTGCAAAAGTTCACAATGTAACTATTGATTTTTGCCAATGACGTCCACTTTTTTTTCTCCTGAAAGATGACGAAAAAGATTTTATGAAAAATTTAATTAAATTGAAGTTTTGCGGCATGCAGTGCGTTCTGGTTGAGTGATTCTATTTGGAATTGGATCTGCGAAGTTGATTTCTTTTTGACACTTTAGCAAACTTCTGCAGAAGCGCGGCACCCGAGCTTCACCCGAAGTTTCAGAGCTACCGAGTTATTTGTGTTGCTAAACTTAAGAACTTTCAATATTTGTGCCGAGCCTTTTGAACCTCATCAATTGTTCGTGTTTTCGTGCTCTTCGTACGATCTCTTTCAGCTACAATTTTTCACAAGAATTGAAACGCTTCGAGAGCTCGAGCTTTTGCAGAAACTTACAATTTAGCCTATTTTCCAGAAAGACTTCAAAGAAAAGTTTGTGAATCGAGATACATCCTGAATAGCCCATTGAGTCTATAATAACGTTTGTCGTAGATTGTCGTGCAAGTCGGCGAAGAAGTCGACGGTGTCGCGATGGTACGCTGCGCTTCGGACGTTCTCTCTTCGGGGCAGGCTGCAAAGGACGGCGAGGTGCGTTACAAGGAGATTTTATGCCCGCTGAAATATCTGCAGGAGGTGTGACAGCAGCCTTCTCAGGCCCAGGCCGACGGCGATCAGTACAGACGCAATCGCAACCGCGGGCCCGCAAATGCCTCGGAAAAGTACTACGATTGTTTGCAGTGTGCCGAGCAGTGCAGGCACGATCTCATTCTGAAAAATAGAAACAACTGTTGCAACAACAGCAACAAGAACAATGCCCCCTCTAAAAATCTCCATGGCAAGAACAACAAGCAAAGTGTTGCCAATCGTGGCAAAAACGTCGCCAAAAACGTCAACAAAAGCGCCAATCAGAACAACAAGATCAACGCGGCAAGTGCGAAAAACCAAAAGAACAGCAGCAGCGCAGCGAGCAGCGCCACCGCCAACAAAAATCGAGTGCAGAAAATCAACAATCTCCAGGCGGCCAACGTCAAAAGCACCAACAAGACTGCTACCAACAATCAACAGCTGGAAAGTTATCTGATGAGCGTGAAAGATCCCTCGATACGTCGCTGGCTGTCGAAAAGCTCCAACAGCAACAGCTACAACGAGGCGCGCTTGCAACACTTGTGCGACAAGCAGCAGCAGCAGCATCATCAGAGAAACCCCACCACCCCCGCTCGCAAACGCTCATCTTTGGCCAGACCCGTAAGGATCCATGACAGTTTCCCACAAGAAAATGAACCGGTCATTATCAACTGGCACGAGAGCCAAAATCTGCAGAATCAACACGTTCACGAACAACAGATGCAGATACGACAAAGACACGCGGCTGACAAGGTTGGATACATCGCTGTACATTTATTTCATCTATTCCATAGAAATTATTAATTTTACTAATTTGATTTATTACAGTCCAAGACGAAGCGAAAAGACGAGGATCACAAGAAAAAGAAAAAGAAACAGGAGCAGTTCGAGCAGATTGTCGATGACGTTGTCGAGATCCGCGTCGATGAGGAAATCACCATGTCGCCAATTCGACTGCGTCTCGGTGAATTTTTCGAGCTTTCTCTGCCCAAGTGTCGCAAGCGTAAGCGAAGAAGACGCCATCGCATGATGATAGCGACGATGCGCGAGAAGACAATGAAGTCAATGCTCGAGGCTGGAGCCTTGCGTACCGGCCGACAGAGCGCTGGCAGCACTTTCAAAGATACCGAGCGTCTACTCAAGGTACTCAGCATCAACAATGTGGACCAAGATAATCGGTACAATGTTACACGCTGTTCTGTCATGTAATATTGTAGATAATATTTGCATGCGTCGCAGACGATTACTTATATACTAAACTGTTCATCGCGTGAATCAGAACATGCGAACTTGAAACTTTAAGCGTACGATTCAACCTTTCAGAAAGTACTTTCTTTTATTTACCGGTAAAATATTCAACTTCGATTGCTTAACGTTCCGTTTCATCCCAGTAACTTTTGAAAGCGCGTCCTGATTATTAACTGCTAGGAAAATGGATGCCATTCTGAAATTAAATTTGTCGACTTTATTTAAAAAATGTTTGGATATGTGCAAACTTTCTTGGACGCAAAAAATAAACAAAGAAAAAGTAGCATTCACCTGCGTGGATAAGTTAATGAAAGATCATTATTGCTTTTTCTTTATATTTTGAATACACATTATAAAAATTCGCGAACTTTTGAAACTTATTAAATTATAAGTTTACAATACACACTTTATTCAATGCATTGTGCATGATTTATATTACACATAAAGGTGATCAGAAATATACCACCGGTGAAATGTAATTTAGAAGTACTTCAAAGTATATTAAATAATAGTTTGAAAACAAATTAATTAGATTCAGATTTTAATAAATTTATTCAACATATTGATAATTTTTCAAGTTATGGTTGAATATTAGGCTGAAATGAACTTTTTTAATTAGAAAAAACAATTCCAATGTGATGCTACAAATTATCCATCGAATTTAAGTTAGATCACCTCATATATTGTAAATTAATGATCGTTAAAGTGAAACAAAAAACTAAAAAAAAATTTATCCTATGTTTTTAATATGAAGTGTATAAGATATGTTTACTAGTGACGTTATAAATTGTTACTTTTTGCTTGAGGCTTATTGATTTTTAGCTAAAAAGAAAAATATTAATATAAATAACATATTGTAATAAGTGTGCGATTCTAGTTAAAACAAGTGGCTTAACCATATTATTACATAATAAATATGAAGCGTTGATAACAAGAAGTTTATCGAACCTAGCTGAATTCGAAACTATTTTTTTAGATACAGCAAACACAAGTGATACTTAGATAAATTAAAGAATATTGAAAAGAGTCTACATGTTATACTCTAGCAAAATTTAATGTATTGTATTGAATATTGAATTAAAAAAAAATTTTTTTTTCAAGAACAAAGTTAATAGTTTTCTAGGTGCTGCACATGTTTAATTTCTCATATTTTTTTATGTACAGGCATGATTATATAATGACTTATAACAATATGCGTTATAATATTATTATTTTTGATAATAATTTATTATTTGATCTTAATATACAATGTAATTATTTGCATTAAATGTTTCGAGTTATGAATTATCTGAACACTTATTAATATGTAAAGTAGTATAATATGGGTTGAAAAAACAGTTTTGCCAGCTATATAATAAATTTATTTTACGAGATATAAATATTACAGTTCCGTAAAAGTACATTAAATAGATATTAAATCCCGAGCGCGGTGAAATGTCTACCTAACGTCATATGGATAGTCACATAGCTGCCCTTAGTTTACAGACAACATGATATATAGTGAGAATAAACAGAAGTTAAGAAATGCCTAATTATTATCTTGCTCGTACAAATAAATGAAAGTTAAGAGCACTGATTGACTGCGAGCGTCGTTACGAATCATTATGAAATTGTTCAGTGCAAACATTGATAAAGTGGTTGTATGGTCCATTAAAGATTGAATACTCAATAATCACTTTGCTGCATCGTTTTTACACTCTAATATTTATAATAAGCTTAATCTTTTTATGAATAAGCGATGCTTATTATAAATACATCAAATGTGTAAGGTAACATATAACATAATTATTAATCAAAATTGGCGTTGGTAATCATGATATTCCGTATTATTATTATCTATAATATTTTTTAGAAATAAATAGCACACATTGTTTGACTTCAAGTAACTTGTGTATAAAAGAATTGTAATCAATCGCATTTTTAATAAGTACTATTAAGGGATTCGACATTCGACAAAATTAAAACCTCAAATTACTACAAAAAAACTGCCGGATTTTTACATTTTCATAATTCTACTGTAAAAAATAATAAAAGAAATAAAAAATAACGAAAATGAATTACCGTTGTTATAGAGGATTCTGTAATAACTAACAAAAAATGTTCACTTTATTTCGGTCTGCCTCTAAATAATTCATAGCACTAACTATGAATTCAAAATTCAAAATGTGTTATTACACAATACAATATTTCAGTTAGAGGGTTTTCTAATAAAAACATGCCCATATTTTGACATAACTAGTTCTTGAAAAAATAGCCACGATCGGTATTCGGAACAATTCAAACTAAAATAGCAGTTTTGTTGATCTCCAGTAAAAAGAACGCATCTAAAGCCTACATCACTCCTATAAAAATGAATATTTTGAAATACACTTTTAACGGTGAATACCATCTCGTATTCTTCACTATTATTCCAATTATGTAGAAAACGGGCTTCAAAACGTGACAAAAAAAACAGAAAATTGCCAGCTTTTATCCACTAAATCTTATAAAATTCTTGATTAATTCTTGTTAATAAAACATATTCAAATGTCTCATTCGGAAATACGATGTAGATCCGATTATTAAAAATGGTATGGAAAATTTCATTTTTCCTAATTAATCCGATGGAAAAATAAATCATAATTTTTGTTTGATTGCACTTAAAATTGAAATCTATCTCAGTCTTTCAATTACTTCAAAAATGAATAAAAATAATGAAAATCATAAAATATAATTCAAATTTTTAGATCCACGGTTGAGTTCACAACGTGCCCTATGTATAGAATCTTTGATATGTTACAATTAATTACAAAAATGCATTTCTCAATTTACATAACTTACAAAATGATTTATATTTGCCAGTAATGCGAATCAGTGCTATCCCAAAATATAAAATATAATAACAATAATATTCTTCCAAGAACTGTTTCATTCGTAAAACAACCAGATCTATTTTTTTTTACTTCTATAACTAATGTGCGTGTAGATTAAAAAAACACATTAATTAACATTTTTAAAAGATTGAAAACGACGCTCGCTTTCTGTAAATATATATAAATACAATTTTTGGCTTTTATTAGAGAAACCCTATGTAATTATTGTTAACATAGAATTTATGGATTATATTAAGATTGTCACAGATTAATATACTAAAAAATGTACTACCATAGGTATAAAAATAATTAATGGATCCTATAACATACCGTATACAAGCATTTAATGGCTCGATACAAACTTTAAATGAGCAAAAAGAATGAATTTTTGCACAGTCCATCACAGAATTAAGAAAATACTTTATTCCACTAAACTCATGGAATTATTAAAAATGGAAAAAATCTCAAAGCCTTCAACTTCTTCCTCTGCCGAATTATGTATTCCGCCTGTGCCACGAAGTAAAAGATTCAATATTGTATTGGAAAAATATTTGATTAACCTTGGGGTGCATTTAACAATTGCGATCTTATTATCATCACATACATGAACCGAGCTCATCAGTTTATACGACACAAAGAATATTAACTACAATTTTTTAGTGAATCCAGACATTAAAACTAACTGCGCTATTATAATAACTAGAATACTTGGTTAAAAGACAATAGTGTTTTGCAAGTTGGCACTTAACACGATTTGTATTTAATGAAATACATACACTTTATTCATGAAGTTGATACTACATCGTAATATACGTTGACATAAATACATTTTCCCGTTGAATACAGAAATTATAACCGTCCTGTATAAACCGTAAACTTGAATTACAAAATGAGAAAATACGCCAAAACAATTTAAACTTGCATAATACAATCGTCATCTATTTTAAGAAAAATTTTGCACTTTATTGATATATGCGCACGTGTACTTTCAAATAATAAAGCATTTTTGGAAAACTTCCATTATTTGAGAAAACAATGGTTATGGTGACTGGCTGTTGTTTAATTGAGAACGTTATTTGTGTTAATAAACGATGAACAACAGCTGCTTGTGATCTACAAATGCAGAGCTTTTACAGTTTATCAAGAAAAAAAAATATTGAGACTATCCTTGAATGTTTGTAAATGTCTGTAAATGTTTATAGTATGTTTATAAATGTCTATTACTTGTAGGCAAAGATTTATTTGAAAAACAATGTATTATGAGTTTATGATTTCAGTAGAATGGAAAGTTATTTTGAAAAAAAAACAGAACATGTCAATTGATTTTACCATAAGAAAAATTGTAATCTAATTAAGTCTGATGACTTTAAAAATACTGTTGAAACAAATTTTCATTTCTCTATTCATATTACTTTAAAAACCTTAAATACTTTAATATAAGTCATCACTTATTATTTTATTAATTTGTATTGAATTATCAGTTTTTATACATTATTTTTGCGGGGCATGGAAAAGTGTTTTGTGCTCGAATCAAAATAATTATTACTTTTTAACGTTAAAACTTTAAAGTAAAATGAACGATTGGTTTGGTATCGACATTTTGAAATTAACGAAAAAAATTGTTATTTTGTATGCGTCAAGAGACTATCTAAACCTAAAGTATATTTTATGTGTATCTATAAACAGACGAGACCTATCGTTGTTTCCGTATTTAGTTTACTTATGCTAGTCATCGTTATTTGAAACGAGTTGTTGTTGGATTATATGACAAATATTATTTTGATCAAACCTTGTATATTTCTTGCAATGTAATAAAGAATGAAATAAATGATCATAAATTATTGGCTATTTTATGTCAATCATTGACAACGATTTAATGTATAAAAAATAAAGGACTTTCAATAGATAGCCATAAATAAAATTTGCAAGCAGATAGGTATCATTGATGCTAACCAAATTCCAATCAATTTTTCTTTCATCCAAAGAGAGCATCGAATTTGGCAATATCATCCATAACAATATATCTCTAAGAATTGCCTAAACTGTTGTTACAATTGATAAAAAATTTTTCTTGTTTTTATAATCGAAATGTTGCGCTATTCAACGTGATTTGTCCGCAACAAAACAATGTCAAGATACAGCGTGATATATATATGGGCAGTTTCACGTCAAGTCACCGGATCAAAATTTTTTTTTCATTTTTTTTCTTATGAATGTATTCT
>JAWWMK010049689.1:0-50685 GCA_035047105.1 Galeopsomyia nigrocyanea
TATTACAAAACGGAGCTGACGTTCCGGAGTGATGCCAACTGTTTGAACCTTCATCAATTCACAGTACCAACATAACCACACAGCGCGGCAGGGCTGTAGCGCGCTCAAATTCGAAATACACGTAGGTGGCGGTATTAGGTACATGGCGGTATTAGGTACACTTACTTTACAAAGTGTGAGATACTAATTGTAGCGCGTTATAAACGCTAATTAACTGTGAATCGAGATTAAATGATTGATCAAAGTGTTGCGCGAGCTTGATAAAGTTTCCTTTTTCCCCGGGGCGTGAGAGAGAGAAAAAAGTTACTAACGCTTGCGCTCCTTTAATTCAATTGGCTTTTTTTTTGGATTGAGTGCTGAATTTGCTCATTTCGGCACTGGGCTGCGCAGCCGGAGTTTTTTTTTTCGATTATTGGGTCATTGCGAGCTTTTGTGTCGGCGTGTACTCCAGATCGATTTTATCGTTTGGGAGAGTTTGCGATTAATTTATTGACTGCCTTTCCGCTCGATGCGGAGTGAGTTTATTTCGTTCGTTTTCGA
This sequence comes from Galeopsomyia nigrocyanea, assembly GCA_035047105.1. Classification (NCBI taxonomy): domain Eukaryota; kingdom Metazoa; phylum Arthropoda; class Insecta; order Hymenoptera; family Eulophidae; genus Galeopsomyia; species Galeopsomyia nigrocyanea. The sequence goes on from JAWWMK010049689.1 coordinate 541, forward strand.
ATGTTAAATAAATAACGGAGAGTTTCGAAAATAAACGTTTGAAGAATCGAATGGGACGAAAAAAAAAACTATATTTCCAGAATAACAACTGCCAACGCTGCGCCCAGCGAGTTTACCTTTCACCTATTATATATCGATTTTCTCCGCGCTCTGTTGGGCATTTGAAATTTAACGAACACCCTGCGAGCTGTTAAGCAGTAAAAATGAAAAAAAAAGAGAGAGAGAAGGAGTTCACAGGCGTAAAAAGCTCCCGACGGTGTAATTATAATCAACTCCCAAGCGAGGGCAAACGCGAAACTTCCTCGTACCATACCTTTTTTTCATTTTAAAAAATCTTGCATTACGGAAAAGAACTAGAACAGCGCGAATTTTCATTCTACGGGTGTGATCTTTAAATTTCTCCAGGGGTTGTCTCGGATCGATATATCTATAGTATTCCACCGAATAGTAGGTGGAAGGTGGGAGTATATGCTAATAACCTTCCGAGGAGAAAGAGGGAGATTCGATAATTCAAAGGCACTTCACGCGATGCGAGAATTGTATTGATCTCTTTTCCTATCCCTTCCAACCTCCCTTTTACATACACGTATGTGTGTGTGGGTGTGGGTGCAACGAGATCTTGTAAAAGAAGCTCGCGCATCATCAATTACATCCCGAACAAATTTTCGCGAACCTTGAAAGTCTTGCATCGTCTTTTCTATCTCTCTGGAATTTAATTGTAAATGAAAAATGAGATTGTTTCGATGGATAATGCTGTATAGCGCAAGGGGGTCGGGCGAAAGAGAGTTATTGAGCTTTTCTAAAGAAAGAAGATTCTTCGTCGTTTTATTCGAGTGCAAGGGAAAAGCTTCTCCACTTTCGCCCGATCGATTTTATTGTCTCGGATAGCATGCATTGCAAAAAAAAAAAAAATTGCAAATGTTTTTTTTTTAAAGCTCAACCTAACATAAACAGTAAATAACCGCGAGCTAAGCAAACCATGAATATACATATATAGTTTTGCGGTATAATGGATTGCCAGAGAGAGAAAGAGAGAGCCGCCTCGGACTATTTAGATGTAATGGCCGGTGGTAAAAGCAGTATAAACGCGAGCTAGAGGGAGAGAGAGAGAGAGGCAAGCAGTAGCAGATCGATGATGCGTCGAGTCGCATGCGTGAACATCGTCGTCGCCGCCACCGCCGACGCGACGTCGTCATAGCCAGATTTGGCCACGATAAATACTATTGATTTTTTTTTTCTCTTTTACTTACAAGGGCGAAGCTTCTTACGTGTATCTCTGTGAGAGCTTCATTATAGATTCACGATGGAAAATTAATTGTCGACGAGCGATATTAATTCGTTATTTTAACCTTCGACGTTGTATGTATATACTATATATATATATATGTATACAACGTAAGTCTTCGGGAAAATTAGATTAAGTTCGTGAGAGAACTTTTCCATTAAGCTGCATGCACTTGTGTACAACGTAAACTTGCCTGCCTGCGCTCTTGATGCAGAATTTCCGATAACTCTACTCGATGTTTACCGGGAAATATTACTGTTACTGTTTAAATTGAAAAAAAAATTCAGCGGAAACGAAACATTTGTAATTGACTCGCTGACTATCAAATTAATTACATTTATTTATTGTTATCGACTCGAAATTAAGTTGGTTAATTACACGCAATCATCCTTCGAGATAAGCAAGCGATTCCAAATTTAATGTGTATTCGAGTGATAAATTCTTTTGGCGTTCAAATGAAAGCAGATAAGAATTTTTAATTTCGTTTGATGCGTTGCAGGAAAAAGAAACACTATAACTGCAAAGCGAGCTTTGCAATATCACACCAGCACTCGTGGATAGTTTAGAATTTAAGTGAGATTGAAAAAAAAAAACTCTTTTTATCCCATCGGAAGCTATAGAGTGTCTGCAATACGAGTGTAGTATTATTTTGCAACTTTTTTTTCCACTGTGAGGCACTCAGTGAAAAATAGTTGCCCTTCGAACGAATGATAAAACAAACTTTGTCAATCAAGAGAGCGAAAAACTTTGCTGAACGACAATATATACGACGCCTCGAGGGAGCGCAGAAACTCTCGTATTTTTCCTTGCGAGAAAACGGAATTGTGGATCCTTCTCTCTCTCTCTCTCACTCGCGTAATAAGCTCAGTGGTCTAACGCGATTTGTGCGCTCTCGAGAGGACGATTATCCGGTATCCTTGATCGGCTCCGATATTTCCTTCTTTCTTTTTTTTTTTATTATTATTATCATTATTTTCGACGTTGAGTTCGCAATCGTTTTCGAATGCTATTGGGCTTGGATTTCACGTTCGTTTGACGATGGAATTGCGGACCGTTGCGATTTCTGATTGCTTTGAAGTGTCTTTCTTTTTATACTCTTTTTTTGAAAAGAAGTTTTTTGATTATAAATGTTTGAGCTTTTTGCTCGAGAAGAAATTGATTTTGGTAGACTTTTATAATCAAAGAATATTCTATTTATAAAAAAAATGGTCAAATAAGTTGTAGTCGATAATTGCAGATAAACGATTTCGAACGAAGGACAATTAAGAATCTAAAAATCATCGTTGGTCTTCGAATTCAGGCGTTACATCGAGAAGGAAAAAAAAAATTGCAAAATAATTGATGTAGTTATTTCCAGGAATAAAGAGGATCAATTACAGTTTTTATCAAATTACATGCGAATATGAGGTCACGAGTTTCCTCGGGCAAATTAAAATACACACGTCAATAACAAAGTTAACGTCAACGTAGTAATTTTGAAATGTAAATGTTACGATGCCAACGAAAAAAAAATCACAATAAAAATAATATTATTCACGGAATAAAATTGTAAAATAAACGTTTACGTTACAACAGAAAAAAAAGTAACAATTTTCCCAGAGAGAAATTTGCAGCGACCTAGTTCGTAAGCGCCGTGCGCGAGGTAGTAAATAAAAAAGAAAATATGTACCAAGCTAATGCAACACTGATTCACTTTGAAAAGAAATAAATAGTTAATAAAGATGCACTCTGTCGATGAAAGTAACATTTTCTTTTTTAATTCTCCACATTTTAAAGAAAAAAAAAGGAAAATAATAACTCTCGTTTAGACGACACCCTGTATATATACATATACATGTACCGCACCGCACATCACGTTCGCAAGAAATTGCAACGTGTCTCTCTCTCTTTCTCTCTCGGGTACGCTTTGCTTTTACGAGGGCTTATTACGTGTTTCCAAGTAACGAACTGCTTTATTTTTAGCCCTCCAGCTAAAATATATTTTCGCTTTTGCCGTTGTATTTATTCGCAACGTGTTTTTTCACGAAGAATCTCATTATCCGCAGCAGTCGTGTTTTATATTTCACGCTGTAATAATGTTTGTTGTAAAGAAAAATTAATGAATAGTTTCACAGGAAGGAAAAGAAGAACTTCGATCCGTATCTACGTTTAGTTGTAATAAAACTCACCTCAATGAATTCCACAGTATTACGTTTCTTTAATCTCGTAAATTACAATTTCCAATTTAAACGATCTACCAAGCTTAATGAAAGAATGTCATTAAATTTCTCTTACAAAGGCGCAAGTATAAATTGGTTTATTCAAAGCAAGAAGAATCCCGTAATTTGCTATTCCTTTTTCTTTTTGTTCCTCCGAGAATTCATTACACTAATTTTATTGTCAGGTAGTATAATTCGCATCGTCTTTTCTTTTACAAACGACGATAAGCCAGCGAGATAATCTTATTCTAAAAAAAAGAAAGAAAGAAAAAAAAAGCTCATCGTCCTATTTCCGACTTACACACAGCTAAAGCGAGTAGCGCTTTTGCATAGAAATGAGTCACATTTTCTCACCTCAGAGAAAAGAAAAACAATCCTTTACAAAAAAGAGCGAGAGAGAGGCAGAAAAAAAAACAAGCCGTAACAATCAATCTATTTCAGTCGAAAGGCCAAAGTTGAATGAAAAAACATAAAAAAAAAAGAAAATAAGAAAATTGAGATCCCTTAGATGAGTACTCCCATAAACATCAAGAATAAAAGAGCGAAACAACGCACTCGAGAAAGCTCCCTTTTCTCGACAGCAACCTCATTCTCATACACATCGATTTTTCCCCAGCAAAGTTCTATCGACACTTTGTCGATCGGCGCGCGAGTCAATTCGATAGTCGAAGTAATTAATTAGCTGCTTATTTGTCGGGTCGAGCGTATTGTGAGCTCAAGTTTCACCGGGAGAAAAGAGAGAAATTGATTGAAGTAGTCGCGCAGACAATAGGTTTAAGACAGACGAAAGCTTCTGGTTAGCCGGAGAAAGTTTAACGAAGCGAATTTAATACTCGCGGCTTTTTTTTTTGCTCCTTGCTGCGCTTTCAACGTAATTGCCAATGAAACAGTTAAAAGCCTTTATGGTATTATTTAACTTGTTTTTACAGGGACTCGTCGCGGCTTTTCACGAGTTTAATTAAATTTTCAAACTTCAATTGAAGATCAACTTTTTACTCTTCTATAATACTCAAAATCGAGTTATAGAAATAGTAAGGTATCACTTGTATTTTTAAAACCAATCAATATCGCTAAAAAAAAAGCAAACACCCACTAATAACCGGTCGTACAAATATAGTTGTGTCCCAAGCGAAAAAAAAAATCAATGATTCGGGCGAGTAGAGAGCGCGCGGGGGTGGCGTGGGTCAATTAACCGTCAGATATCTCGTTCTCTCACAGTCCATTCGACACACATACACACACACACGCTATCTCACGAAACCACGAGGGAAAGCTGATGAATGGACACGTTCTCAGTTTTTGCTCTGTCTCTCTCGCGCGAACGGCCCGCAATAGTTCGTTTGATACGCGGCTGTCTGATCGTTTTCGAGGCTCTACTACTTACACGCCGAGCGTGCGCCTTTTACGGGGCTTTGAGGCGAAAGGAAATTGCATTTTTTTTGCTCTCTGAGAGTGATTTGATCGGATTTATTATTCAATTAAGGGGGATTGTTGGATGAAAAAGAAAAGTGGAGGTTTAATTGCGATGGGTACGTGATTTTATAATCGATAGGGAGACTTACACTCGCAAAGTGAATTTTTTATGGGGCTAATACTCGACTTCTTTCTCGCGAAGGCCATTTTCTTTACTTTGCGTTGTAATCTGCTACTTTTAAGAAACGAGCGAGTCGTGAAAACTAAGTATCCTTTTTGGATTCTATTCTCCGAGAACAATGTTGAAATGATTCTCGTGTTACAGCGAAGTAAAAATAAATTTTTGAGAAAACTCTGACCTTTTCAGGTCACTCAATCTCCGACTAGCCTTTTTCCGATTGTATTTCACAATCTGATTGATCGATCATACGTCGGCGGACATTATTCGAGTATAGCTGAAGTTTCCGACACATATGTGAGTTATACGAACTCATTTGTAACCGATAAAAGAAATGACTTGCTAACAAAGAAAAGAGAGAAGGCGATGATTGTGCAAATCCGTGAAAACAATGTCATTTTTATGGTCAAAGTACGTGACTTGTGGTGGAATTCAAGAACAAATATCTCAACCCCAAAAAACAAAGAAGAAGAAGCGAGAGAAAGAAAAGTGGGAAAATCCCCCCCGACATAACGGCGGCAAAACTACCCCCAGCTTCAAGGGTCTCCGGGAAATAGGAAGAAATCGAGACAACGAGGAAGTAAAACGAGAGGAAATGGGGACGTCGCTGTTAACGTCATATTTATTGCTTGGATTTTTCTTCTCTCCCCTCTCTCATGTAGCGTTTGCCAATAAATAACATAATTTTTGGCCTCTCGAGTATACAACGTTTATGTAGTAATAAAAGTTGACAATCCACTGTCTCGCGAGTGAAGAATAAACGCTCGATCATTTGCGAATTCTCCAATTCCATTATAATAATAATCCCCGTGAAAAATGAAAGCAGAGAATTCATATTCTTATAGGAATGAAAGGGTCGAGGGAGAAAAGAATGCGAAAAATTTCCCGATCGAATCAGGGATCCGGAGCTTGAATCACAGTGGGCGGAAGAATTCACCTTTGTGTACGTATGTATATATATATATATAAATATATATATCGCCCGGTTGACGCTGGAAGGGAAAAAAAAATTTTTTTTTGTTTTCATACGCCACGAGCCAGCATTATCGATTTCTTTCTCTCCCACGCGAGATTTATTTCACGCGAAGTTTATTTCTCTGAAATTTGATCGCTGTTTGATCTCTGGGGGATGTGAAGATTTTTTTTTCTCGAGTTTCACTGAAATATTTTCGAGGAAAAGAACGAGAGCTGAAGATTACGTTTTTAATCGAGAAAATAAACGGAGTTAAATGGAAATTAACGATAATTATCACTTGGAAAAGTTTACTAATAGAACTGAACTGTGATCTCTGAGAGTAAAAGGCAACTTATATCGCAATGGCACTCGTGCACGGTAATCCTCTTTCCCGAGTTCTAATTCCTTGGACAATCGATTAATACTCGCCGCTCGGAATGGAAACTCATTGCTCGCGAGCGGAAGCACTTCTAAAGGACGAACTTTGATTTCCGTCGCCAAATAAAACTCTCGATTTGACGAGGAACAAAAAAAAAACACGGTTGCAAAATAATTTCGAACGAGTTTACTATTCTCAGCGAATCGTTAAAACTTTGATAAAACAAGTAAAAGGAGTCCGACGAATACTGATGAGCAAAAGTAGCGAGCGTGAAAGTTTTTTTTTTCGCAAGCAACTCTGAATATAAAAATAAAAATAAAGTCGCCCGAGGCGAAGAAAATGAAAATCATTTCTTATTTTTCTTTCACTCGAAGCGAGCGCGCAAGTTTTGGATTAGTGAATTTCTAAGTTCAGAGGGTGAAAATATTCTCTCGTATAGATTTTTTATGCTCGTCGTCCTTCGATTCAATTGACATTCGTAGAAAAGGACCATATAACCTCCGCACAAAACTGCGCATAAACTTTTCTCATAAAGCTCGACTCAAGTTTGAAATGTTATTACGTACGATTGTACTTCGAGCATTTTCAATTTTTTCCTTTTTTTTTATTGTAGTTTACTGGCCATTGGTCAAATAAAAAAGTGATCATCATTGGTTTGCTACACCGAACGTGTGCGTATTTTCGACTTCGACAAAAATAGATGGTATATTTGCCCTCCGTAATTCGATCCAGCTAAAACTGGGTTGACGATCAATTTATAAAAGAAAAAGTGACATAAAAAGATAGTGAGGCAAAAAGCTTTGATAACATTCAGTTTTAGCCTGACACGATAAAATTTAGCGCAAACTCGTTAGATTCTTTTCTTTTTTTTTTCAAGGAAATTGTTACAAGCGATTCGATTGATTTTCGATGAAAAAAAAAACTATCCCGCAATCCAATTTAAAAAAAAAAGTTTTTTTCCCATTTCATTCGCAATCAAACTTTGATCCAAACTTTGTTAACCATATCCATCAAATTAAAAAAAAAATAAAAATCATTTCTAAACATCAAGCAAAAAAAAAAACACACTGCAGTATCTCCACGTCGTCGAAAAAAAGGAGAATAACGGAGCACCCACAAACAATCGAGTTTTTAATCAAAGCGATAATCCAGCGGCACGATTGCGCACGAAGGGAGAGAGAGTTTTAGTTGTGGCGTGGCGCGGCAGTGGTGACGTCGATCGTTACGCTCGTCAGGGGCGCTTAGCCTCGTTTCCCACGGCCGCGTTCATTCACGAAAACCGCTCATTGCGGGGGAGGTCGGAAAGCTTTCGATTTTTTTTCACGCGAATTTTCGTCGTTTAAAATTCAAAAAAATTACACACGGATCAGTGGCTGAATAAATTAACGCATAAGCAAGAATGAAAAAAGGGAGATCGGTAAAATAGGAAACTGTTGCGTTTTACTCACCCTTAAAACCGCTGACAAAGTTTGCTCGACAATCGGGTCGCTCTCCTGCCCTCGTATGTATGTGTATGCACCTATGCATACGACTCGAGAGAAACTTCGTATTCCGGACGCGAAAGAGAGAGATAGATATAGAGTTCGCGAAAACCAGAACGGACGCGCAAAATTATGGTATATATGTGTGACGGAAGCGAGCTTGTTTAACGAGGAAACTTGTCAACGCGGCATATAGTTCAGGAGGTTTTTCATTTTTTAACTTTTTCCAACGTGATAGAATGTTTGAAATTTTATTTTTGAAGCGCTGAATGATTTGAAAAATGTGAATTTTCATAAATCAAAACTGTGTCACGAAGCTTGGAATTCACGTATTCTAGCGTGGGATGTTACATTTTGGTTGTGGTCTACGATGTTTGTGAATTGTCAGTAGTAATCCTTGCTCTGTATGTAGTAAAATTGTGAATTGAATTTGAAATTTTAGTCGCGTTTGCTGTATTATATTTTGTTGCTTTTGCCAACTTGTTTTGTTGAAATCATCTGCTTTTATGAAGTACATGATCAATCAGCTTATATATAATTTTCCATTTATTTGCCTGACTATACTCAATGAAAGTTTATTGTTTTAGTTAATAATTTTAAAGTTTTCCACTTTACTTAATAAACCATTTCCCACATATCCAAGAAAACCACACAAAACCACTTCACTCAACAAAGAAATATAAAAAAAGAGGCAATTTTAACAAAGCAAAATTCATTCTACAAAGAAGAGGAGAGAGAATGAAAAAAAAAGTGTAAAACCACAGTGAAAACAATATTGCCTTAGCGCAAGTAACAAGGTGTACCTCGCAACACGGAAAATCGAGTTATAAGTCCCGTCACGCGAGAACCTTCTTTTATTTATTTTTTTCTCTCTTTTCGTGTTCGTCTCACGCACGAGAAGCGAAAAAATACGAGCTGTCGCGCCGTATTTTATTTTTCTTTCAACTCGCTCACCATCCTATAGCTGCTGTGGCTGCAAAGGCTTCATTAAGGATGGTGAATGCTTTAGCGACGAATTGAATGGTCGATTTTTTTTTTTCACCTCTGCCTTCACACCGTACGTGAACTGGGTCACTTATTTTCCTTTTTTTTCCTCCCAAATGTATTCGACTGGTTATTAGATTTTGATACGAGCTTCGACGTGATTATCACGAGTTTCGAAGAGGCAGGTTTTTCGTGGGTTGTATTTTTCAACATTTATTTATTTTTCATCTGAGAAGGATTTTATCTTGTTTTGGAGGAGCTTTTTTACAGGGTGTTCTGGATTAAATATGCTTGAAAGTTTCTTTCACGCCAACGCTGTGTATACATAAAACAAAATTCTAAAGCATGAAAAATTTAGCAAAATTTGAATAGAAATTGTAAACTTTCCTGAGAAAATCAATATTAGCGGCAAAACTCAAGGGAGTTAAATAAATTGAAAGCATCGTGCACGAAATTCAAATTATTAACTTTCAATCAAATTACCAATTAAACACAAAAGTACTTCAATTACCCTTCCACAACTCGTCTTACATTACCCTTCCAAAAATAGATTTGCATTCGTAATCTACCCTCCGAAAAGGTCGGCCTGAGAAAACACCCCAAAGGCTTCGTTCGCCATCGCATTTAAAAATAAAAAAAGTTGAACATTTAAAATTTCCGTTTCCAGAACAAACCAGCTTACACCACAGCGAAAACACCTTTTTTTCTGCCCCACGAGCAGAGCTCGCGGCACAAGAAAACTTTCGATTCGCTTGACACAAAAAAGAAGCAAATAAAAGTTTAGCGCAAAACTTGTCTACGCTGAGGCCGTAACTTTATAAATAATCTCACCTTCTCGTCAAACATTCAACCTACGCACTCAACACTGAACGTAAAACACACGTTATTCGAAAAAAAAAGAAAGAAATTTTTCCAATCGATAAAATCATCCGCACCCAATTGTTTGGACAAAGTAAAAGAGAGAAAGAAAAGAAACGTTAATTGAGCGATTAGACGAAAGCGCGAAAACTGTCAAAGCCTCATTACTTTTCAAAGCGTTGATCAAGTTGTGTGCATGAAGGCGAAAGTCGCGCAGTTTATCTTATGAACTAGTGATTAGAGTCGAGTTTGCTCGGACATGCGCGCACTAATAATTCAAGCCATTCGTCGATTGTTTTGATTCCTTATACTTCAATCACGCAAACAATTCCTTTCCTCTCTCTCTCTTTTTTATTCATGCCGCTCGATTCGCACGTGTTTTCGCATAAGTTAAACGGCTTTTCTATTTGATTCTCTGTCGACGTGCAAAAATTATTCTCACCATAGAGCTTGCACGCAACGAACGAACTGAATTGAAAAAAATAAAATAAAATCGTGAATTTTAATCCTTCGACCCTCGAAAAAAAAGGAGAAGAAGAAAAGGAGGGTGATCTATCGGGGTCGAGTATATAAGGGTATATTTTTAGGCGTGCGCTCGGCAAGCACTCTATTGATTGCTCTTGCGCCGTACTCACCTTGCGCCTCTCGTCAGTGAAGCTCTGAGCTTGCTCGCTCGTCGTCGTCGTCGTCGTCGTCGTCTCGTCGCTGACGACGTCGTCGTGACTTTCGCTGCGACACTTCAGCTTCGAATCCTTTTTTTCTGTTTTTTTTTTCTTTACTCGACTAACCTTTCTTTCCTTTTTCTTTTTTTTTTTTGTTATTGCCTCTCCAGCAACAAAAGGGAACAACAACAATAACAAAAAAAAACTCACTCTCTCTCGCTCACACCATTGTTACACGAATATATCTCGCTCGTGTTTTTTTTTTACACACACAAACACGCGCGCGCGCACGCAGACACACACACACACACTCGCACACACACGGAGAGAGCGGCGGCGACGACGACGAAAGACAGTGCGGAGTTTCGATCACGCTCGAGTGCCGAGCCGAGACTACTGCTCTACTGCTTGCGATACTCCAAATTCTCTCTCTCTGTCTGTGTGTGGCCTGCACCTTGTACGTACGCTGCTGTGAATGTTTGGCGCGCTTGCGCCGAATGCCTGACATTCATGTCGCGCACTTGGGGGAGAGGGAAGGTTTTCTTTTCTAGCGAGTGGGGGTGTGAGGGTTGGTTTTTTTTTTCTTTCTTTCTTTTCTTTTTTTTAAGTAAAACAAGAATTATTCTGGAGGGTAAGACGACAGCGAAGAGATTTATTATGGGATGAGGGATTTTGCCGGGTGATAGGCGCTCTCAGCTCTGGTCTGTAATGTGGGATATTGGGTTTGTCGGTCGCGTGATATCGAGATCGAATTTAAAGCCGCGGGATTCATGTATTCTTTTTTTTTTAAATAATGGGATTTTAATCTTATTGAAATTGGACTTTTTTGTTTTGTTTTTGTTGTTTACAATGTTTGTGTTTTAGTGTGTGAAAAAGTTATAATGTAAATTGATAAGTAGGAATTATAAACAACCGAATTTAATCTATGTGGGAAATAATATATTTGAGTCAAACAAAAAAGATTATAGATACTTGTTGCGAATATTTTTTTTTTAAATATGAAATAAGAGTGAATCTTTTTTTCAAATTCTCTAACGATTGTAAATTTTAATTGTTATATTACATAAAATCCGTTTATCAAAGTTATTTTTTCAAAGACTATTATATGGAATTATGTCGCATGTTTTGTTAAATTTTTTAGCGATCACATCGTAAATTTTAATTGCTACACATAAAATTGATATGTCAACGTGTTTTCAAAGCAATAGCTTTTATCATTTAACCGGAAGAAAACTCGCAAATCACGAAATAAAAGCATTATAAAAAAATTGTTCATTCTATCAATAAACATTAAAAAATAATATGGAATAAAGTTTCTGCTGCTCGAACACACACACACAACGCATGAAATATGCAATACATCCGGCTAATGATAAAATATGCATAACGCGGGAGCATATAGTATAAGTGACGCCATCTGTGCGACTTACCTGCACGGTAATTACACCTCTACACGGTGGGTAAATAAGGTACAACGCAAACGTAGTCATTACATTCGGAAAAAAAAGAAAACATCATCGAATTCACTTTATTTGACAAAAAAAAAATAATAAACACATTAAATTCACAGAGCACGGTGAAATCAATAAATACACGTTATCTACGTCAATAGTAATACACTGAAAAAAATAGTACTCTTATAGCAAGAGGACAGTAATCTTAACCAAATACTCTTGTAATAAGAAGAAATCCTCTTGTTGCAAGAAGGCGTCCTCTTGTAGTGAGAGGAATCTTCTTGTAGCAAAAAGATTTCTCTTGCTACAAGAGGAGTTCCTTTTGAAGCTATTTTGAGAAGAAAATCTTCTTGTATCAAGAGGATTTTTTTCTCATTGTCAGTGTACTCGCTTTGTCATGCGTAATACATGTGATAGTCGATGCTTTGACATTTATAAACAAATTAACATATATATATAAAAAAAAGAATCTCTTTTTTTTCCTCCGTCTATGCATGAGTTTAGGAACGACGTTGTTTTTTTTCTTCTTCGTCCACCGATCGCATATTATAACGCATCATCAATCAGTTATTTAAAAAAAAAATCACAGTTCTCACATTGTCATTGTCCATTTAGCTATTTGAATTTGTACGTAGTCGTAAAACTGCATAACAATTTGATCTATATATATGTATACGCAACTATATAACTGTCAACAATTTTACCTTATTGGTAGAATGATACACAACTTAAAAGACTTAGTGTCACCTAAATTTTGAAGTTTATGTGTCGTCGAGAACAAAGTCGCTCCTCGACGTTAACTCTACTACGTAAAAATACTATAGGCAATTTTTTTTTTCGAGAAAAATTAATTACGCTAAGAAAAATATCGTTTCCGTTAAAAATTCTCCGAATGAAAAAAAAAAAACTAAATAATTTTTTTTTATTCGAAGAATCCAACTTCCTCCCGTCGAAATAATCCATCGCCTACGAGAAAAAACGAAACAAAAAAAAAAGCCTTAGATTATCCTGCAAACTGCAACTGCTCGCGTCCTCGTCCATCCGGAATTATCACAAACGACTGGTAACCAACGGTATGTATATTAATATGTATACGTTTATACGCACAAGCCTTGCTCGATCACAAAAATGACAGAATACGCATACGCAAAAAAAAAAAAACATTTTTTTTTTCGTCACAAAGTAGTCGTCTACTATACGAAAGTGTGTCACACAACCTCGTCGTCGTCGTCGTCACAACAATCTACACATCAGCATCCCTTCACTTCTTGTCTTTCCGTATATCCTCGTCGGTGACAAAAGCCGGATTGACCGAACCGCCGTGCCTTTGATTCTTCTCCACGTCGTCGTTCAAAGCTTCCTCTTCGGCGATACTCTCGACTATGTCCAAATTCTTGGCGTTGTTTATCGCCTCGATATCGTCGACGATGTAAGGCACAGTTTCGATCTCCTTCTCTTTCTTGTGTTTGCTGTCTTCGATGTTTTGAGCCACGTTGCCGTTTTGCTTGGGCTCTTTAGGCTTCTTCTTCACGATGTCGTTGCCTTCGACTTGCGGCCGTTTCGACAGGTAGAAGATGTTGAAGCACAGGTATACCAGACCGGTCACTAATGTCGCGCCGGAGAATATTTGGTAGGTTGGTCGCGTGCCGAATGCCTTCATCAGGTAACCACCGATCAAACTACCCGATCCTTTTCCTGTTTTTTTTTTACACACGCGTTTTCGGTTATTTCAAATACTTTTACGAAATGATATTTTAGTTTGAGTTATTACTTACCAACACCGTAGTAGAGTCCTCCAAGAAGACCTTGAATGGAACTATCCGTCGTCGACGTTGACAATTTTGCTGCGTAGGTCACGGCTGCGGTGAAACTCAACGACGACGTTACCGATTCGAGCGCCTCGAAGATCAGACACAGCCAGGGATCGTAAATTAATGAGTAACCTGAAATTTGTAAAAATAATTGTAATAAAAAAAAAATCGCAATTGTCGATATTGGTTTTGTTTACCGTTGCAGATTTTTCATTACAGCGATGATAAATAATAAGCATTCATTTTAGTTTCACGTAAGCTTAATTATCGTCGTACGTAACAAGACATCGAAAATAAAAACTCTGCATTCCACAAATCAAAACGTAACGAGCATCCTTTTCACAAAAAAAAAGAAAAAAAAAGAAGAAACGAGAGAGAGAAGCATTAGCGTCACGCGACGATGATGATCATCAACGTCGTTATATTTCTCTCTCGAAAAACATGACTCACCTAACAGCCTGATAGCGTAAAAGATGAAACCAATGAAGATAACGTTGGCATGGCCAATCTTATCGATAATCGGCCCCGACAGTACCAACAACGGAACACCAGCGATACCACCAACGGTGATGGTAATTCCCATGAGCGACCTCGATGCTCCCAAATCTTCCAGCAGCCAGAAGAGGAATGACTCGATGTATCCCCAAGCAGTACCTACCAAATAACATCCAGAGTGAGTTCACATGTGAAGTTGCGCAATCGCGGGTCGACATTGACATTTACCGAGTACAAAACAGGCGGTCAACAGTGCCACAACCTCGATGTTTTTCAGTACCGTGACGACGTCGCTCATCACGTTGTTCGCCGGTGCTTTGAACTCCAAGTTGATCATCAACATCAGCAGGCCTGAAAAGATCTTCAACGCCGCGTACAAGTAGAATGCCGGCCTGGAATTTAACGTTTTTTTTTTTTTACTTTCAGGTCGATTGTTTTTCTAGCGGATATGGCGGTGCAATTACGCGCGTGGAATTGGCATTTGGTAACGCTATCTATTGTCGCCGAGAACGTGCTGAATCATCTAATCTCTTTTTTTCTCTCTCTCTTTCAATTGGAGACTAACGGCGCGCGACAAATTGATCGTAACTAATTTGCAAATTTAAAGTATTTTACCTGAAGTCAGCGTATCCCTTGCCACTGCTGGCGTAATCGATGAGCATACCGGACAGCGGTGAAGATATCATACCGCCGATGCTGCCGTAGATTCGCTGCAAACCGTAATCGGCTTTTTGCTCTCGGAGGATTGCTATGACGGCGCCCTCGAACATCGCGAATGCAGTTCCACTGATCATTCCTGCGTATTATACATGATTCATAATGAAATTCTACGAACGAATCTTCAATCAACTTGTTGATTGTTAGATTATTAGACGAATTACCTATGAAAACTCGAATAGCCAAGTAAGCCCAGAAAGTGATACTGGTGTTGTACTCGACGACGACTTTCATGTTGTTGCAGACTTCTTTTCTTGGCGCGGTAAATACGCAGCTTCGGCTGCATTCGTCGAGTTTTACGATCTCCTCGATTAATTCGACTTCGACGCCCGCGGTTTCCGCCTCTTCGTTGCTACCCAATGAACATTCCACACTTTCAGCTAAATAACGACGACGTTCTTCGGCTTCGTCGAGATCCGTTAGCTTGATTGCTTTGAGATTCGTAGTTAATTTTACCGGTTGAATTTGGTTTTGCTGTGAAAAAAAAAAAAATTAATTTTTTAATTATTATTTGTAGTTTCGATGATACAGTTTGATGCAACGTTCGAAAAAACTCACCTCGTCCGTGCCAGACTTGAAACTGCACACTGTACGGTTGTGGCCAGTGTCGCATTCAAAACCGAACAATCGCGGCCTTTGCGCGGGGAAGAACAAAGTGTCGCTGGAAATTTGCCGTACCGCGATTTCGTAGTACTCGATGTTTTCGAGCTTGCGAGTCTCTTTTAGATCCGGAGCGAGCTTTGATTTCTAAACGAAAAATACGTTAGTATCCGGATTATTATTTTTAATAGTGGGTGAAAAAGGGAAATTTCATACTTCGGGCATATCACTCTCGGAGATCAGGTAATCGTAGGTAGCGTTCGATTGAGTTTTCATGTTATGCACGTTGAGCTTGTAGCTTCGGGACGATAGAATGTCTTTGACGTAGCTGGCGTTTAGAGGACCTAGCGGGCACGAATACCTGCGGGAAATAAAAAAAAATGACGGATTTTGTTGTAAAAATATTTTTTTCACAGCGATGTATTCTACATTGAGCTTCAAAAATTTTGTAGTTACTGCTAGCGGAGATAGAGGGACATAAGTCAAAATTTTATTATAAAAAAATAATCATTGAGAAAAATGAGCATCTTTCGTTATATAAATTAATCAGAAAATTGTTTATGATAATAATTACGACTGATTAAAAAAATTAGTCAGTGTATGTTTGATAAAAAAAGTCGTTTGTATTTTTAATTATTATTGTTCATTAACAATTAACGTTTAATGAATTAAAGCAACCGAATTTTTATTTATTACTTTACAGTAATAATTATTTTTTTAACACTCAAAAAATCTCACTCACCCACAACTCTTCAGCGTCAACTCCGTCTTCGCATCCAATTTGGTATCGCACGGGTGGTTCTGATGAAGTCCGTAAATGAAATTAGCATCAGGTCCACAACCCTCAGTTGCGAGTACGATATTATTTGGATACTGCATATTTGCTCGGCCTACTGGTACTAGCAGTAGCAGTAATGCTGCTGCACCGCCCAGTGCCGAAAATAATGAAAGTAGGATCTGTACACAAAAAAAAAGACGACAATGTTTGAATAATATTGGCAAGATATTTTCTGCCGTCATCATTTTATAAATATGTAACACAATTAAATCCGATAATTACATCGATTGATAATGAAAGTATATGTAAACAATAATATTCTTTTACAAACTAATCGAAAGATGTAAAGTAGATTCGATAAAAATAAAGTACGCATCCAATTAAAACATCGATCAAAATTGATTTACAATTTAGATTGGTAAAATTAATAACAGATTCTCGGCGTTAAATACCATTTGGCTTCAAATTCTCTTTTTTTACTCTTTGAATTTACAAGATACATAATTTTCCGAGCGCAATGCGATTTTATCGAGATAGTAATGAAAAATTACCTTGAAATTGCCAATTCGGTCAGCAATTACTCCAGCGACCGGTGGCATGATAATGGCGACGAACGGTGTGATTGCACTCATGATGGCCGTTTCCTCGACGCTGATTCCCAATTCACGCATGTGGATCGTCAGATACGGATAAAGTATGTACAAAGCTAAAAGTATATCGTGTCAATCGAAATGAAACTTAATGTTTTAATTAAAAAATAAATAACTTACTGGAAGTTTGCACGAAAAAGATGAGCTTGAGTGGCATGAGCTTTTTCTGCCGGAAATCCTTGATGATCCTCCGGAAGAAACTCTTGATCAGCATCATCTTGGTGGTTGCTTTGTTTCTTCTATTGTCGAAATTTGGCGAAAAAAAAATAAATTTCACGTCGACTTTTACTCAAAGATGTCGAAAGAGAGGAGCGTCTACTACCTCCGGCTAGGCATCCTTCTGTCGCTCTTACTTCACTGAAAAAAAAAATTTACATTTTTATCTGGAGGCCGAACGTTTGGTTGCCAAACATATCTGAGGAGAGACAGACATAATTGAAATGTATGACAGCTTAGTAACACGATTAAATAAAGAAGCTCTTGACGCAAATGAAAATTCATCGCTGCACGCTGTTTTAAAAATAATATATTTGTTGCATATTAAAATGTCGGCATGTCTTTTATCTTCAGCCTCAAATATGTGGCCAGACAATTCTTAAAAAAACATCAAATTTAAGAGCACTAGAGCAAACAATGAAAATTCGAATGTCAACACGTGACGAATAATTATCAGACTCTTATTTGTTCGTTATCTGACAACGGCTTTTGTTCGAGACGGTTTAATGCGCTCGAAATATTCTCATCTGAAGTTTATCAAACAGCTGTGCGCGCGGAATATTAAATATTATCACTAAACTTATGTTTCATACTAAAACAATTTTTTTTTCATTCTCCGACACTTTAGCACAAAAATTCGTCGTACGTACATTTTTTCCTCTGTATACCAGCAATTACAAAGTAAAAATAAGAAAGTCTAACGAACTATCACACAACCTAAGAAGTTGCACCGTATAGAAATCGTCCCGAAAAGAGCGAAACATTCGAGCGATGTATGCCTCGCGCGCGTCACTTTCACACTGACACCAAAAGCGTCAAGTCGCCTCTTCCTCACTTATAATATCTGCCTATTTCTTGCGTTATTAGAGGACCGCATCTTCAATAGTATTTTATCTTCACGAACGCATAATGGAGAAAAAAATATTGCTTATCTCCGGACATAAATGTCCATTGTTTGATTTGCTGGTTAGACGATTACAATGGATTTACATCGACGAGCAATTATTTTGTGAATTATCATCCGCGCGGTAGATATTTTTTTTTTTTCATTTCATGCGAGGCACGTGCGCATCGGCAATATTAGGTTCTTTCCTAACCGAAGAAAGGTCGCGACCCCGATTCGATACTTATATCGAATTATTTATTTTTGATTATTATGCGAAGGTTTTCGTTTCAGGGTTCACATCAATGATTGATATTCACCTTATAGTTTCTATACATAGTTGGAAATTTTTTTTGAAGAATATACGTTTGGATGGTCGAGCTTTGAGTTTAGCGGTGTTATGCCATCGCTGTTTTCAACTTTGGAGTAATAAAGCTATCCGAATTTGAAAAATTAAACACTTCAAGCCGAATTGTAATATTCGTTCATTTTGTGACATCTTTTTAAAATCATGTTGATATATTTTGGTGACGGTATGAAGTAATTGTGCGAAATCAAGTTCAACTCGTAACGCAAGATTCATTTAATTTAATTCAAATAATCGTTGAAATATTAAATGAATCTTTGAAAAAAAAAATTGAAAAAGGTTTATTTTTCTACGAAACTGCAGATTAATTCTGATATTAAAAAGTGTCGGGAACAAAAAAAAATCACATCACAATTTCAATTATAAAAAAAAATACATGTTATCTCCAGCGAAAATACAGCATGACTCTGCAAGTACAGAGCAAGATCACGCGCCGATAAATGAAATGCAATTCAAACGGCCGTTTTCATTTTTTTCTCTCTCTTTCGAATAACAACGTACAATCACTGTGTCTACTTTTAGAAAAAGTGTGCAAGTCACAAAATTATCGTAGACGTTCCAAGCGTGCTAATTAAAATTCCACCGACACACATGCACCTGCGAAAAAAAGAGAAACAAGTGCTTGCATTCCTCTTTTTTTTTGCGCTATATACGCGAGAGCTCAAAGAAAATAATAAAATGTCGCGCGCGCGCGCGCGGAGTTCGTTGCGCAACTTCCCGCGCGAACCTAGCGATGCGTGATGCAGGCTACCGCGGTAATTGCCCGTGACACTGCCGCCGCGAGTGCAATTGCCATCGAAAAATTTTCTTTTTTTTTTCTTTTATTTTTTAATTTTTGTATCGGCTAATTAACCTTTACGAGCCGCGACAAAAAATCATTTTGTTCTCGAGCGTAACGAAGAAAAAAAAATACCTTTGTATCGTTTTTTTTTTTTGACGAGTTGTAATTTGTGTGACAGATATGAAGGGTTATCAGAGATAACTTGGTAATGCTGATAGACAAGTTATTTGTTATATTACCTTACTGAGTTTTGAGAGATTGCTTTTTTTTTGACGTCAATGAGACAAAAGACGCACTTACAACGAAGATTGAAAATTTTTACATTTTTTTTTCAGATCTTTCTGCGAACGCGTAATAAATTGTAATATATATGCGTATACAAATTGAAGTCTGACTGGTGTGAGCGACAGATGTCGATTTTCGTCCTTATCTGGGCGCAGCATCGCGATGCGGTAATTGACGGGAAGCACCTTGGACTAGCCTCTTTTCCGGATTATCCTCGGCTTTTTACTACCTCAAGCGCGCGCGCAAACATTTTCATTTGCCCGCTAAATGGACGAAGCGAATTTCTTTCGCCTCGCTTTTTTTCCGCGTCACAATTTAACTTTTTACGCGGGTAATTTTGCGATTTTAGTTTTTTTGTTTGTGGATGCTTGCTGTCATGAAAATTTCATTTTAACCAATTAACGGTTTTATGAATAAACATTTCTTTTTTAGAATGTTATGCAGTTACAAATCGTGGAATGCAGTTATGAATTTAGAAAACTATATTGTTTTAATTCATCGTGAGTGTATTTTTTTTCTAGTCAAGTAGCATATTTCCGCCGACATTTCGAATGCATGAAAGGATTCTTTATGAAGGCTAATAATTCAGAACACACAATATAATGAAAAAATTATTTTGAAAAGCTAAATCTAGTCGTAAACGCGGTAATGAAAAGAATACTTGATTTTTATTAGCTTTCCAAAAGAAAAAAAATGTTTCAATTATGTTACGTTTCGTTCGTATTTATGACGACAAGATTCTATGAATTTTCAATCCCGATAAGGAATACTTGTTACGCTATTCGAAACATCCGTCTAAATAAATTACTTGTGATTAATTTTGCAGCTTACCTTTCTCTGTTTTTAATTAATTAATGTTTGACACGAATTTCCACTATTTGATGTATGTACAATATTGATTTTACGATGATTACTACTATACAGAATTATTTTTGCTTATAAAATCAAACCAAACAGAATTACAAATAAATTATAGTTTTTTAAAAACAATTTGATTTTGCTTATCCGTTCGCTCATAAACATTTTATTAGAATTGTAATCTTGTAAGTATAATGTTTCTCTGGAAGTCAGCCTTGTTAATCCTTACAAACTCTAATCTGTCACGAACAGATAGGTAACTAAACACGCTAGTCACACTTCCGAGTACAAGAAATGAAAATTAGTATTTCACAACTCGAAATGAATCTAAAAACATATCCAAATATTTAATCATGTCATATTTTTCATTAGTATACGAAATGGTTCAATGTCATTTTTTAAACTACAGATGTACATAAAAATATGAATAATTCAACATCCAAACACATCCAATAATGTTTTAACAACCGAGTTCGTTGAATTCTTTCCACTGTTAATTATCAACAAAACAAAAAAAAACGCCAAACACACAACAGTGACTCCTCGCACCAAACATCGATCTTACCGCGTGCGGATAGCCGCGAAAGAATGACAACTAAGAGAGAGAGAGAGACGAACGATCGTCGAACCTACTTTACGATCGGGAAAATCACGAGCGAAGGTCGGTCGACTTGAGTACACTCTTTTCTTTCGATCGCGTATCGCAGCGACGACGTTGCGATTTGCGACATACCTCGCAGGCTTGTATACTTAGATTTTCGCTGGAAAAAAAAAAGCGGCGAGCTAATTACGCGCGGAAAATACATAATGAGGGAGCATTTTCGATCGATATGTGGGTCGATGTTATTAAACTTCAATTTGTCGGCGAAATGAAAAAAAAAAGAAAGAAAATTATCTTCGCGTGTATCCATCGAAAGATAAATTATATCCTTGGGCAAAACGAGAGAGAGAAAAAATAATGTCAATTGAGAACGTGTTTGAATAGGATATACTAACTTCACTTGGGGACTTCAATGACGCGCCTCGTTGAAAAAGTCAGTGCTCTCGATATGCAGACAGAATGCTCTCTCGCTCTCGTTCGCTTATAGACTGCTGTCTTGTGTAGGTGTAACCTTTTATTTTTTTTTTAACCCATAAACCGCAGAAAAAAAAAATTGAGATTGTCTTTGTCAAAGTAGTGTTATTTTACGCGGACAATTACTTTGGATAATTATGCCGTATGGCTTGGAGAGACTGCCGGCGCGCTCAAAAGTTGTTGTCCTGTAATTTTCGGTTGGTTATTTTGACATGCTTAGTGAAGTAATTTCGCGTGGAATTGCATGTATTATTTTTGACTACAACACTGTTTCTTTTTTTTTAAATGACCGAATAAATAATCTGAATAAAAAACAATGTAACCTCTGAATCGGTGTCACGCTTTATTTTTCCAAGCACCAAGTTTGTAATCATCAATTTCGTTACGCGGAAACTCGCGCAATAAGATAAATATTGTAATTCCGAATGTTGCAACTGCAAAATAATACGAGTTTTCGCAAAAGTATGATTTTACAGAATTCCTAACTGTAAATCCTTCTCCATCTCCCTTTCTCTCTCTCTCCCAAGCGTATAAAACTTCTTGCCAGTATAAGGTGAACGAACAAACTTGACCTGAAAAAGCAGGACTGTAAACTCATCCTTCGAAACGCATAAAACTTCAGAACTATAAAATGTATAAAGGACATTATTTGTCATTCGTAAAACAAGTGAAACTACAAAAAAAAAAGGTCTTCACAACAACAACAGCAACGTAAGGATGAATAACCTCGTGGTTATCTTTTCGAAAACGAACGAAGAAGAATAAGAAGAAGAAGGCAGTGAGGCATAGCGAATCAGGTCAAAAATATAAGTATATCATCATTGTCTGGAAGCTTCTGGCTATGTATGACGATAGCAGCAGCAGCAGCAGCCCATGAGAAAGACTAAAGGCAAAGGAAGCTTGGACAACAAAGATACGCACATACTGCGGGCAATCGGCATAAACTGGATAATTGCGTGCCTTACGAGAGCTCTCTTCGGTGCGATGACACGTGCGTGTACATGTATACCGAGATTCTCTCTCAACAGGGATATTCATTACTTGCGTAATGTTTCTTTTCTAATTTTTTTCTGTCGAAATACACTATTCGTTTAATTTTTTATAGAGAATAATTGGAAGCAGTGCGGGTTTTTTTTTCGTTGTTTATCTTCATACGTTTATAAATAGAGTCTTGCCATTCTAATAATAACCAATTTTTCAATTATTCAATAACCGCTTTTTTTTTCGTGCGCAGTTTATTATTAGATCTACGCGGAGATTTTTTTCACGTCACCATTCGCGACGAGCGTAATTGAAATATTCAAGTTTCCGAAAAACAAAAAAAAAAAGTGTAAGGCACCCTTATACACTTAAATCGCAGCTGCAGTCGATGAATAATTCACTCGCTCTCCATTTACCCAATTGTTCGTATTCTACAGTTGCAATAAATTCCAAACTATGTTTACGTTTTTTTTTCTTTCCATCGCGTTTACGCTCCAGTTTTATTTACAGTTTCGTTTTTCGCGGTATAATTGTGCGATTTTTTTTCCTTCTCTCTCACGACTGGTTATGCAAAAGTCGAATTGAAGAAAAAAAAATGCAAGGAATGCAGTTCTAAGATATTCTCACGATATTTATCTTCTCGCTACATAGTCGGCAAATTACACTTTGAAAATGCCAGGACGTGCTGTGAGAAATATAAGATGTTGCTGTACTTTAATGATTCACTGTCTGGTATTTGCTTTACTTTTTGAAGGATATAATTTGTATCGAAAAAAGGATTCTTTATATACGCATTTTTAAAAAAGTGCGTCTGGCAACAACCCTGACCTGAAAAAAAAGGACTATAATACCGTTTGAGAAAAAGACAACTCGCGAACGTAAATTTTATACGCTAGTCAACATCAATCTTGTTGTGAAATGACTTTCGCAAAATAGAAATTCAGTATAGTCGCGACGGCGTCGAAGATAACTAACGTCCGAAAAAACAAATTCTTTTATCTGTTTGCAGAGTGACGCGATCCGCGTGTTTTCGAAATTTCTTCGCTGCCCAAAAATAAAAAAAAAAGAGAAAAATGAAAACAAGATGACCAAGCGAAATTTCCTATCGGGGTCAAGTGCGCGAGTTGTAAAGTCTTCGCGTTTCTCGCCCACGCGGCCATTACATGCCTCGATTGTATAATCGCAGCGCTTTTCCGCTCCTTAGGCCCCATTGGAACAATCTAAGTCGCTACTTTGCCAGATGGAAATTCGTCGCCTTCCTTTTTCTTCTTTTCTTTTCTGTCTCTCTCTCTTTCTCTCTCTCGATGATAATGTACTTAGAGCGAGGCATCGTACGCACGAATGACTGATTGTAATTAAGACTGTTTTTTTGTTTTGTTTTTTGGTGGGGTAATTAATTTTCGTGTAAAATTTAGCAAAAAAAATTACCAACGATTAACGAATTTTATTGCCAGGATTTTGTTTTTAAAAGAACCGGGAGCTATCGTCGTTGGACCGTAAAATTTTTTTTTATCGACGTAATGAAATTTTTGATAGTGTAAGTCGCCAATGAAATCCGGTTACCGAGGGAAATTACGTTTTACAAAGCGCACGAAATATAACTTTTTTTTAACAATAATTGATCACTCTGAAGTGAAATGAAAGTGAAACTATCACCGAAAAAAAAAACTAAAGTCTATATAAAAGAAACTTTTAAATCGTTACCTTACGAAAAAATCGGTTTCTCCCTGGAAAAATAAATCGTCGCACCAACAGATCAATAATCACCTCTTCACTGTTCACCAAATAATCGATTACCGCGACAAATTAGTAATAAAAAAATAGAATAGTTTAGATTCAGAACAGACGATCCGCGCCGGCCGGAGTCGAGTTCGCAACTGAACAAGCCGCAGCATTACGGTCTCTCCGTAATAGAACGTGGAGTTAGCGAGCAAAAGCGCGAGCGCAAGAGAGAGATCGGTTGGTGTGATTTGAACGCCGTGATTTTCGTGTTTATTACTTCGCTGCCTTGTGCGATTTTGCAATATAGGTTTTCTTGGCTTTGTTGCAATTATGCCTTTTATGCAATACGCCAGATATTTGCGCGAGTGATTAATTTCTGCCTGATGTCGATGACTTTTTTCCTTATTTAAATTGATTGTCTCTTATTCTTCTTTTTTTTTTCTTTCGCTATCGCGGGATGTTACTTCACCAGTAAGGGGATTACAATCGCGTTGAATCATAATCGATTTCGCATTTTTTTTTTTCTTCTTCGCGATCGAGTAACAATGCGTTGGGAAAAACTTTTTGTCGCTCGATAGAGTTCATTCATCCTCGTTGGATCAGAGTGTAACGTTATTTAGTTTTTTTTTTCGTTTGGGACGAGGTTCACTGATTATTACATTGTGTACGTTGACGTCTCTGGGATTTCGTAAAAAACTTTATGTATTTAACAGGAACTACTAAGCGAGAAATAACACTTGGAAGCTGAAATTGTTGATGATGTAGTTTTGGTTCGTAAATTATCTGGAATTGCAAACAATAAATCACTGTAATAACGAGAAAAAATTTTCTAATTTCCAGACTTTATGTGTAAAACTATTCGCAGCTACGTTTCGTGTAAAAAAATTTTTTTTTTGCCTTCTGGGTGCTTGATACTTTTGTATCTTTATTTATATTTTCAAGGTATCTTCACACGTCTAACTCATCAAGATACCATATTTTACAGTAGAATTCAAATCACTCAAATTACGACAACACATTTCCGTTTTCAATACACGTAAATAAAAACATATTTCTTCTTTTTTTTTTAACGAAGGACGACTCTATCGTTCGAAAAAATCTTCCACAATTAATTCCAGAGTAACATTGGAATATAATAATTAATACTAACGAAGAGGCCAAACAATTGATTTACCGCTCAATTCAACGCGCGCGCATTCACTTTCTGCAGTAGTGCGCTTCCCGTAAATCGACACCAGTCGCGACTTTGCATTGTATTATACGAACGAAACGCATCGGAAACGTATTATTGAGGACGAGCGAGACAGAGAGAGAGAGAGAGAGACTGTTAAAACGCGTCGTAAAACAAAGGCAAATTACGCAAATGAAGAATTAGTTCGCTATATTTTTTCTTCTTCATTTTTTTCTCGTGTTGTGATTTATCAAAAAGGATATCCGCAGGAAAAAGAACCTTCGCGCGCGTAAAAATGACAATGGAAAAACTTTCACGCGCGCACGCCGACTGAATACTTTGTCGCGGTACATACTAATAAGTGGCTACACGACGATTGTGCCGTAGAATCATTATGTAGCTTCTATTTTTTATTATTTCGCTCATTTGATTTCGTTTGTTAATGAGATTAAAAAATGATTTTAGCAATTTTTGATTATTAAAGTGGTAATTGCTGTTGTCGTTTGACGCGCATAGTAAAGAAGCGAAGTATTTCAAAACAATTTAAAATGTGTCTCCATGTGAATAATTACAAGTAAATTCATTTTTAATGAGAGGTATTATTATCTAACTACGAATAGCAATGATTTTCTAAATAATAATGAAGGCAATTATATAGTGTGCAACATTTTACAACAACAAAAATGTCGGCGATCTCGAATGTGAAAAATATTTCAAGGTATTTAAATGAGGATTCTTTAGTATTTTTATGCGAAAGTATGTTAAATTGTAGTTATTGAGAATTTAAATGATTACACCTGCGTCCCTTCCCCTGTTTTCCTTTAGGATCTGTCATTCATGAAAATAGCTACAGTAATTATAATATTTACATAATACCTGTCAACTTTGATCTTATGATTGCATAATGCACATCCAGTTTGAATCTCGACTCAGAAAGGAATGTCGCCTCTTTTTTAAAATACCTAACGTCAACAGATATATTTATTTTCGAAATTTCCACATCGAATTCAGAATTTATCTCGGTTGAATGCGATAATATTAGAATTTGCAAAATTATAATTAATTGATTTTCGAAAACAATTAAAATCAATCCATAGGAAATTTTTTTTCAACTAAAGAATCTTTTTATCACAAAAATTTTATTCATTGAAATAGCCAGCATCTTAACAATTTAATATTCACTGATTTATCTACAAAATAGTTTTAAACAGAATCCAATTATTTTTTGTGATATCTCTAGAATAACAATCCATATTATACACAAGTCCTGCTCGACCAAGAGTATCCGACGTGAATCAAAACCGATTAATCACTGATTCGACAACGAAAAAAAAATAGCTGAAAAGTAGACCGCAAGTGTCTTTCGTAATCGTGGAATTTGTCAGAAAAGACTGATGACCAGCAGTCTGATCAACATTCCTCTCTCGCTCGATTATAAGTAGATCCGCGCATAAATAAAACCGGTCAATTACATCAACGCGACTTTATGCGTCTACTTCACTTTTTATACTTCCGTGCCTCCACGTCGTCTTCAAAAGCCGCATTGACGGCACCGCTGTGCCTTCGATTGTAAACATTACTGTCTAAGATACTTTTGTCGTTGTTCTTGGCGTTGTTTATCGCCTCGATATCGTTTGTTTCGCTCTCCATTGCCTTTTCCTTCTTACACTCGACGCTTGTCTCCTTCGTCTCTTCGGTTTCTTTAGTATCGTCAGTGTCTTTGACGCGAGTTCGTTTCTTGATGTAGAACACGTTGAAACAACAGTACGCTAATCCAGTTATCAAGGTCGCAGCCGAGAAGATTCGGTAAGTCGGTCGCGTACCAAATGCCTTCATCAAAAAACCACCGATCAAACTCCCACCGCCTTTACCTGTTTCGCATAAACAACTTAATTCGATGACATTTTTTTTTTTCGCCAATCAAAATTTACATTTAAATTTGACTTACCGACGGCATGATGAAGTCCTCCAAGAAGACCTTGAATCGTACTATCGGTGGTCACGGTTGACAATTTCGCGGCGTACGTTACGGTTGCAGTGGACGTCAATGAGTTCGTTAGCGATTCTAACGCCTCGAATATCAGACATAGGCGTGGATCGTAAATCAACGAGTATCCTAAAAATTGACAAAATTTGTTTTTTGACGATTATTCGCGTTGTTTACTACCCACGCCGATTTTAATTATCCCAACGAGATGTAATAACCATTCATTCTTTTGTTGTTAGTACAAAATTACTGTTACACATTACACGTTACGACACCACACGCGGAAATCAACACATTCCACAAACGACTTTTTTTTTAACAAATTGGACGAATGAGCGACCCTAAAAAAAAGATTGACACATGACTCACCTAACAATCTAATAGCATAGCAAATGAAAGCAGCAAAGATAACATTAGCGTGTCCAATCTTATCGATAATCGGTCCCGATAGTACCAACAATGGAATTCCAGCGATACCACCAACAGTGATGGTCATGCCCATGAGTGATCTTGAAGCTCCCAAATCTTCGAGAAACCAGAAGAGGAATGACTCGATGTATCCCCAAGCGATACCTGCGAAATTATTCGTAGCGGTGAGTTCATTGCAACATCCACGACGACAACGTCAACGGAAGTGTTGCGCAACGACACGCGAAGTATTCGCGTACCGAGAACCGAGGTGGCGATCAAAAGTGCTACCACCTCGACGTTCCTCAACACCGTCCACACCTCGCTCATGACTTTCGTACTCGGCACCTTGAACTCCAAGTCGATCAGTAGCATTAGGAAACTCGTGAAGATCTTCAATGCGAAGTACAGGTAGAATGCCGGTCTGTCGATCATTGAAAAAAAAAAATTTTTGTTCGATCGTATAAAATGTCGATCGTGAGAAACTTTTACCTCAAATCGGCGTATCCTTTGTCGCCACTGACATAATCGATTAGCAAACCGGACAGCGGTGAAGCTATCATAGCACCGATACTTCCGTAGATTCGCTGTAAACCGTAATCGGCTTTTTGATCTCGGAGGATTGCTATGACGGCACCCTCGAACATCGGGAACGTCGTGCTGGTGATTACTCCTGTGAAAAGTATTTTATAAACGATTTTGAAAAACATTTTCTTTCGCGCTGAAGTACATTATTCTTAGCGTGTTCTCAGCGATGCGGAAGTAGACGATGGCATACGTTACCTATGAAAACACGCACAGCCAAATACGTCCAGAAAGTCAGTTTGGGGTTGTACTCGATCACGGATTTCATGTTACTGCAGACGTCTTTCCTCGGTGCTGTGAATATACAGCTTTTGTTGCATTCCTCGAGTTTCACAACTTCGTCGGCTAACTGAACTTCAACGTGTACAGTTTCCGTCTCTTCATCGTTATCCAAAGAACATCCGACGCTTTCGGCTTCGTAACGATGACGCTGTTCAGCTTCGTCGAGATCTGTTGGTTTGATTGCTTTCAGGCTTGTGTTGAATTTTACTGACTGGTTAGACTGTGGAAATTATTTTTCGAAATTTATTTATTTTTCTTTTTAATTTTCATTGTAGTTTGAAATACTCACTTCAGTGATGGCAGAATTGAAAGCACACACGGTCGAGTTGTCAGTATCGCACTCGAAGCTAAATAGTTGAGGCTTCTGCGCTGGAAAGAACAAAGTTTCACTGGAAAGTTGCCGTATAGCGATTTCGTAGTACTCGACGTTCTCGAGCTTGCGAAGCTCTCTTGGATCCTGCGGGAGATTTATTTTCTACGAAAAAGCAAATATTTTCCGTTTATTTTTGACAACGGGTGCAAATAGATTTTATTTTTTATAATTTTTCACTTGAGGCATATCACTCTCGGAGATTGCATAGTCGTAGGTTGCGTTCAATTCGGTTTCCAAGTTGTACACGTTGAGCTTGTAAATACGCGATGATAGGATGTCGTTGATGTAACTTTCGTTTAGAGTGCCCAGTGGGCATGAATATCTGCAGAAAATTTCGTGAATTTTAGTATTTTTCATGATTCATATATTAAAAGTCACTCACCCGCAACTCTTGAGCGTCAATTCCGCCTTTGCATCCGAATTTAAATCGCAAGGGTAGTTCTGATAAGCTTCGTAGATGAAATTAGCATCAGGACCGCAACCCTCGGTTGAAATCACGAGAGTATTTGGGTATTGCACGTTTGTTCGAGCAACTGGTACCAGTAACAGCAATAAACCTGCTGCACCACCGAATGCCGAAAATAATGAAAGCATCAGCTAAAAAAAATTATAACAAAAATGATTTAACATTTTACTTTGTTTTTTTTTTATTCAGTAACGACGTAGCACAGTACTTTTCAAAATAAATTTATAATGATGCACTTCTCGACATCAAGCACCATTAATTTTTCAATAATCACCTTAAAATTACCAATACGATCGGCGAATATTCCAGCGATAGGTGGCATGATGATGGCAATAAAGGGCGTGATCGAATTCATTATAGCCGTTTCCTCGATGGTGATTCCCAATTCGCGCATGTGAATCGTCAGGTATGGATACAGTACAAATAAGGCTGAAAATATTTCGATTCACGGTCACACAGAAATGTCTCGAGACGTTTTGAAAACTTACTGGAAGCTTTTACAAAAAAAATGAGCTTCAGCGGCATGAGCTTTTTCTGCCAGAAATCGTCGTAGATTCTTCCGAAGCAACTTTTTATTAGCTTCATTTTGCTTGCTTGTCACGTTTTTTCTTTGTAAAATTCAAGTCGAATTGTTTTGTGAGATGGTTGATTCTACTTTCGGCTGATCATCTTTCAAATTCTCTCACTTCATTCAAAAGTTTATCTATTTTGAACTGTTATAGGTGAAAAATATTATGCGAAAAAAAAATAAAATAAAATAAGTGACTTAAGAAGTCACACGTAATAGCAACCTTCTCATTGTCATTCGCGAAAAATTAGAACCGCGGATGTTACAAACAAATGATCCACACTAGCCGAAGTAACGTTTGCAACTGACCATCTACTCTCTGCCTCCGTAATATCGTGGAACATATAGTTCGAGTGAGCTTGGTCGGCTAGATTTGAACGCTGTGCTTTTCGAATTTATTACTCAGCTAAAAAAAAAAATTTTTTTTACGATGAGTATGCTATTTGTTGTGTTACGTTTTCGCGTTCGACAACGATATTTGTTGTTTTGGATAATTTATCATATCGATTTCACGTACAAAACTTTTTTTGAAAAAATTCGGCAATTTCTCTCTTATAATTCAAAGTTTCATTGATGAGACAGATGTTTAATCGAATTGAAAGTTTGAATAATGAAATTAATTTTTTTTCTATTCAGCAGACTTGATTGTAGGAAATGCAAATAAAAACAGTATTCTAAGACTGACATTCTTACATTATGATATGCAAATTAATGGTAGTATCGCATAATCGACTATCCTGTCATGTAATACTAGCAGCAAAAACGTTAGTTCGTGTCGTACGGCAATTTATACTAAATCGTTGTTTACATTTTATTGAGATAAAGAATGCAGGTATCGTACGTAGATTTTCGCTCCCAGTTTATGAGAAAAAAAATCTGTTTCCTTTTGAATCGTTTCTTCTCGCCAATGTTACCTTCACGCGGCTTTCTTTATTTATTTTAATTTTTAATTATTAAGAAAAACTTCCACGATTCATTCAAGACTGGCATTGTAATTGAAATTAATAATAATAACGAAGAGGTCAAACAATTGATTTATTCTGAATGTCAAGTGCAAAATAATATACATTACCCTTGACAGAAACTGCATGAGTAAGGTGATTCGAATGCGATTTTTCATTGATTTATTAAAAAAACATTCACAAGAGAGTGTGAGAGTGAAAGACCTATATAATTAATAGCTTTTCTTTTATTTCGGTGCCCGAGTTACTATTGTCGGGTAGGCATGAAAATATTTTTTGTGACCTTTTCAAACGTAGAGTTTCATCAATTTAGATACATTGTGTTTAATGAATATTTGGACTGTCTGAGTAGAGAAATATGAATTTTTCAAATGATAATAATAATGAACAATATACATATTTCATAAAAAGTAAAAAAAAACATAATTGCCAAGAATGTAAAATACAGTTATTGAAACTATTGTTTTAATGAGAGTTGTTGCAATTTCAAAACGAAAATTGTCATTTTTTTCTACACCTAATGATTTTTTCAGCCGATTATTTTTCATTTTCATGAATTTTCAGAGAATTTTTTATGTAATTGGTACGTCTGTAACATTATTTATGTGCGCTTCAAAAGAATTGAAAAAAATATATATATTGTTCCTCTTAATTGTTAACATTTCATACAAGGATACAAGGTCTCTGACAAAGAATCTTTATAATAATTTAACGGTAGCGGCGACTCGTGAGCGAGCAAGTTGTAAATTTATTTTTTTTTCTTTTACGTCTCAATTGAAATTAATGCTAATGGTTATATATGTTGAGTTATTTATTTTTGCAAAACATTCAATATTTATATGGATGTATTGACCTTATGAGACTAATATTTATTTAATTTTCAAACAATTGACATTCAGTTTGAGTTAATTGTGCTTTAAGGCCTTATTGCAATTATAGGTGTAAAAGAAAGTGAGGGGAGGGAGGGGGAAATCTTTATTTATTGTCTCTCAGTTTTCTAATTAAAACCGTTGAACGACGTACTGTGACGCAATAATTTGGTAACAGGAAAGTAAGCCAAATCATTATGCATAAAAATTAAAAAAACTTGTTCGACTTTTTTTTTTCGAAAGTAGAACTGTAAATTTTTAAAAAATACCGGAGTACAAAAAGTGTCGACCGTGACCTGTATATATCGTCGAATTCATGTATATATACATTGGCGATCCATCGCGCAATCGAAAAGAAAAACCAAACAGTTGCACGGCGAGAGATTGCGAATCGAAGGTCGTGTGCATTCACTGATAAACCGCAAGGCAACTTGAGAAACAAAAAAAATAAAATATTTTTTTTGAAAATGAGTACACAAATGTAACGCTTGATCATGTAAAATTACTTTATTCGAATTATGAGTTTCGTAGTACAAAAAACGATTGTCCTGCAATATTCAACTGTAGATCATTAATCTGTTGTCGATAATGCAGAATTTCCGTGTGTCTTCAATCGAATGTTTCTTTTTCTTTCTTTTTCTTTCTTTTTTTTTTGTTAATTTCACTTAAAATCTATGGTGAAGTACAAACTATATAAAAACGCGACGCTAAAAATATAACGTTACAGACTAGGACGAAACGCGTTATACATACAATTTGTTAACCCTGAATTTGCGAATCGAGTAGTGATTTTTATACAATACATTGCTTAGTTGTTGAGTGTTTGAAGAGATGTTATACATATAAGTACTAAACTATTTTTACCCTAGCTACGTTTTGGTTTAAACAACAAAAACACTAACGGCATATTTTGATTGTATTTGAGTATTCGTAAAAACAACTGTAGAAAAAGAAAAATCATAGTTGACAATTAGAATTATTTTTTTTTCATATGATAAATTATAAATTTTTGAAATTTTTTATTTATTTATTTATTTTTTTGGTGAACCACTTTCGCACACTTACACTAACGACGTTTCATTCCACGCGAATTAAATCACGATACCAGCGCGATACCGCGAGATTAGTATCGGACAATAGGGGAGCAACAAAGCGTCGATGCGTGTGTTTTTTTTCCGTCGTTTTATCGCGGATATACAAATGCCACTTGTTTTGCATTGGGAGAATCTTTGCGAGAAAGTCTCTTGAGTAAAGTGATATCTCTCTTTTCTCTCGTTCACTTCGAGTCCTTCACTGCACTTCACACACGAAGAACGTTTCGAAACTGCATGGACTGTCGTTCCATTTTAATCCCTTGCCGTCACGGTTCCACAGCTCCAGGCAATGCTCCTCCTCGCCGTTTTCGTATCTGTTTCAACGAATATCAAGTGATTTATTTGGTCTTTTTTTTTTACTCAATGGTGATCGTCGCAAATATATCGTACGAAGTGATGTTCGGAAACGATTGATTTATCAATTTTCGAAATTAAGATTGCAATTTTCAATGAGTTATGCTTATATTGTTTGTCAATGCTTCATACGTTCAAAAGATATAATTAATGTCGTGCAATTATAGTTTCGAAAATGACACCAGAAGGCAAACGAAATTGCATGTTCAATTAGGAGTATTACATTTATTAAAACTAAATTTATAAAATCTAAATGTTGATATATTTATCGTCTACTATGTTATAAATTCTTGCTGCTTAACGAAATAAAAAATCTGCAGACATGTTTTTTTTTTCAACTTTCTCCGGTAATTTTGTTTTTATTTAATCTCACGGTTTAAGCCATTTTCACGAGCAATATTTTAATTTAATCATACGTATCAATTGGGCGCAATCATTTTTATTAAAAAAAGTGTCAACTCATCCAATTAAATACATAAATATCAAAATTACGGCTCGTCGACACTGAAATATCCATTTAAAAAATTACCCTGAAAAGCTTTTATAATGCTTTAATTGAGCCATCAGCTTTGTCAATATAAAAAAAGATTTTTATTTACGATTTATTATATTATGTCTGACCCGTCCACACTTAAAATTAAAAAATTTACAGCGCGTAAACAAACAAATTAACTTTTATTATTCATTAACCCAACAATCAACTTAAAAAAAAAGTCGTATGTAAACAAACGCAGCTCGCGCTCGCATAGTTGTCGTTCGTCCAAAATTGGAAAATAAGGCTTCGTAACACGTGTATATAGCGTAGTGAAAACGACGTTATCCCGGGCGCGCGCGTGTTTGCGGAGAGAAGGCTCAAGAGTATAGTACAGTAGTGTATAAATTGCATCTCGTTGGAAATTCGCTTTTTGCGTAACACATCGCAAGTACCTACCGCGCTACACATACACACACGTGTATGTGTGTGTTTGTATATATATATATGGCGGGAATACTTATTAAAACCGGCGGATCTCGCTTTCTTATCTAACGAACGAATTAATCGAGGCGTTCGGTATAAAGAAAGTGAATTTCCTTGAAATTTGACTTTTACGCGATCGAACGTTTATTGCGCCCGCTTCGGTTATTATTTTAGACTTGTGTCTTTCTGTGTGTGTTTTATTCTCGTTACGTAAATAGTATTTTTAAGCTCAGTCGTCGTTTTATCTATATGAAAAAAAAATAGGTTTGAAAATATACTTCAGGCGTTAAGTATGGGTATTATATGTCAAGTTGCGCAACTTTTTTACAAGTTCAAACTGGCCATTCGAATACAGTACGTTAAGTTAATTGTAAAGCGCACCTCATCGCAATAAAAAGACGATTCAATAGTTCTTTTTTTTTCAAGTTTCGTAACAAAAAAAAAAATTTTTTTTTCATCTATATACGTACCGAAAATTATTAGGTTCGCCGGCATTCCAATTTTCAAAAGTAATCGGCCTGCCATTGGCCATCCAAAAGAATGTGCCTTCTTCCGCTTGATCCGTACCCGAAGTCCAAAAGTGCTCGTGCGCCAAACCGAAATCCCTGATGTGCTTCTCCAGTTTGTCGTTCTCCTCTTGAGAATTGATGCTCGCCAAGTGCATACCGTGGTAGCGGCAGTATTGAGCTGCTCTGTACCAGTTCGCCTGTGCGGAGTTTAATATGCACGAGTTAGAATGGGTTTATGATCGTTGGCTCGAGGTGTATACGTGCGATTTAATCGCTGCTTTTTTTTATTTTTTATTGCGAATGAAATTTTTTTTTTTAATTATTCGCGATTGAGAAACGCAAAAATTCTTCAATTTACGTTCGGTAAATTGAAAAGGATTACCTTGAAAAAGATTCCGAGGTAATAACGTTTTTCTCCGAGCTTCAGCAGTGGCATCGTCCACTTTGCAGCACCAATGTTCAACGCCGCGTCGTCGGCGCAATTCGGACAGTCATCTGTAACATGTCGAAAAGTGAATGAATTAAAAAAATCAGCAATACTGTGAAACTCACGAAGAATATTTTAAATTGAAATCGAGTCCGAGATGAAAAATTGTACATCTGTATAAGTCAGAGAACTGGAATGAGGAATCGAGATTTTATGCTAAATTTGGATTTCTCTAAATCTTATCTCAGAATATGCAACGTAAATTCCGGCTGTTACGTGAAATGATATTAGTTTGCCGTGTGCTTTCGAGGTCAAGGCTCGTTTTTCTATCGGGCAATGGTTTTTTATTATGGGATTTAATTTAATTATGACGTTTTCTTTTTACTTCGATATTTTTCATCTAATCAGCAAAATTATATGTTATTTGATCCATCATTGAAATATAATAAATGCGCATAAAATTAACATAATATAAGATTAGATCCCAAGTGGATGACAGTATTATGAAAAAAAAATCAAATGATTACTGATTTCAATTGATTTCCATAAATCACGTCGCACGTGTCACTTGAGCGCGCGAGAAAAAAAAATCATAACAAGATTCCTTCGCGTTCAATGTTCTCATACCGCTTCCGAAGTTTAAAGCTCGCGTATACACACACGCACACACACACACACACACTTGTGCAAAGAGAGGATAATGATAATTAGAAAGTATATTGCCTTTGCGTCGACACGCCTCTTTCACTCTCGGCACGACAATACACTTCGCCGATGGCAGTAGGCAATCATTTCACTTTTTTTTTCTCTCTCTCTCTTTTCAATTTTTCATCTTTATACCCATGAATTATTTATCACCTTTTGTGAATGGCGATTTTACTATCGAACCCATGGCGTGTGGCAACTAATATTGTTCATCAAATATTGCTCAAGAAGGTATAATTCAAATCGTTGCTCAATGGTCTTTTTTTTTTCTTGCTGTAGGCGATTTTTTTTTACCTGCCGGGCGAGATAAAAAGCCGGAACTTCCGCGTTTACGTTGAATTCTTTCGATATCGATGTGGGAAAATTGGCGAGAATGACGGTCAAGTGAATTACGTTTGCGGGATTTATGGAATGATAAAGTCGAGAATCGAAATCGGATTTTTTTTTTTCGCTGATCCAGCGTTTGACGACTCTGTAAACTCACAGTACGTCGACGTTTATTAAAATTTTACGTTTTATGTTCATACGTTAATCCCAAATAAATCGTTACAATTATTTTTCAACGTGAGGGTAAAGCTTCGATCGTAAAATTTTAATGCAGGTATAGGTGAGGTATTAAAACATCTTTGAAAATCGAGGTGTGTTTCAATTTAAAAACGCGAGTTTCAAAGAAACTATTGATAATTGTTGGCAATTGAAAACTCATAAGTTTCAAAGTGAATGGAATGTGATTGCTCCACACGAATTCTTACAAATATTTCCAGTAGGTTCTTACAAATATATCCAGTTCCACATTCGTTAATTAAATTCAAAATCAGCATGTAACAATTATTCAAAAAAAAAAAGAAATCAAATCAAAAAAGGAAGTTAAAATATCTCCTTATAATTCCATCAAAAAAGATTGACCTTAATGAAGCCCACTAAAACGTAAATAAAAAAAAAAAAGAAGGAAAGAAAACAGTCAATTTTTCACGCGGCCCGTCAGTGATTATGATACACGTATACGGAGAAAGTGTGTAGCCAATGCGAGAGATAAAACGAGGTATACATCTGGTAGGTCGATCGACAAAGGCGAAAATCGAGCAACAGGTATGTGGGTCGGCTCGACTTCCGATTCAAACATCGTCTCTTCGCGCTAGTATAGCAACCTGTTCCTCGTATCCATTGAGAGAGTTTACCTTTATCGGAAGTAGTGCAGTTCGATTTTTTTAAATCGATGTTTGTAAATAAAGGAAAAATTGCTGTACAAGATACTCGAACACGACAAAAATTAAAACCCTTTATATAAAAAATATTCACTTATTTTTAGTAAACAAATTTTCTCATTTTTAGAAAACCGTTCCTTTCCAATTTATATGAACTAAGAACAAATGTTTGATGATTTCAAGAAATATTTTTACTTAAAAGAGAGAGAATTTTGTCTTATTTGTTTCTTAAATCCATAATAATGTGAATACATACGATGATAATACAGAACTACGAATGAACACGCAATGTAACGCGTAAGCGCACAAGCGACAGATATGTAGTGTCAACCGCGTCGAGTAGGTATATATAAGTATCGAGGCAGTTTTTCCTGCTTATTTCTCAAACACATTGTGCCGCCGTGTATTTCCGCGAAAGTCGGCTTTCCATAGAAAA
The DNA here is from genome assembly GCA_035047105.1 of Galeopsomyia nigrocyanea. NCBI lineage: Eukaryota > Metazoa > Arthropoda > Insecta > Hymenoptera > Eulophidae > Galeopsomyia > Galeopsomyia nigrocyanea. The sequence goes on from JAWWMK010049689.1 coordinate 37,966, forward strand.
TTGCAAATAAATTGTGTGTGTGTGTGCATTCCCGCAAACGGAGAGTCGTTACGCCATACGGCAAGTCCCATCGACATCGGGCAAGAATTCACTTTTTTTTTTCACGGGGACGTGAGTTTCAGTTTTGTATGTCCGTAATCGATTTTACATGAACGACGCTCGCGAGGCTAAATCAAACTTTGATGGTTAATTAAGTATTTCATGCAACGTTGATTTATTCGCGCAGCTTACTCAACCGCGATAAAACTCATAGGTTTCTGTATAGTTTGAACTATTTTCGCGAAAAAATGTAGGAATTATTGTGGCATTACAGAGTTAAATAGTGTCGAAATGTTTTGAATTAAAATTGAACACAAAAAAAAAATGCGTATACGAGAAGCAAGTTGCAAAATAAAAACTTTCCGGTGGCAATTATATAGGCAAATTAACAGCACAATGAATCAACTGATCACAAACGAAAAACTCGAATTTTTCGCGCGCCTATCGTGACGAAACGATATATCCGCCGAAAACATTGCGAAAGAAAGTCGGGGGGTCCATATAATCTGCAGCGAATCTCGGTACACACAATAGGCCATATACTCGTATAGGAAATGCGTCCGCGGAAAAGAAAAATAGATGGCACGTGCGTAACGGACTTGCTGTCGCAATAGTATAACGCTTACGACATCTATTTTTTTTTTCATTTCGATCGTGTCTTCTGTTTATTATGATTTATGATTCGAGCTATGGATGTTGACAAGATTTGACAAATTATAGTAGTTCGTCGATCATTCATTGGGGAAAAATCTGCAGTTTCTAATTCGGCTTGGGAGAAGAAAGTGCAGCCACTTTTTGCATTCTTGAGTGTAAAAAAAAACGAATATTCGATCGTTTGGCCGTGAACTTGCCATGTGTAATTTTTTTTCTTTTTCTCTCGACGTTTATTGTGATTCAGGTCAAATACTTTGCGATATGAGAATCCGTATGTGTCACACATTTCAAGCCGGATTAATTTTTTTTTCTTTTTGAAATTGCAATCGCAGACGTTTATTCTTACGTGGACATATTATGTTTCGACTTGATCTTACGTCTCCTTTTTTTTCTCTACGATAATCCTAATTAAATTGTCATTAATATTCATCGTATGATTTATTATCAAATATAATCTTCTGTTTACCTTCTCGTACTCATTACAAAAATAATTATTTATGAAGGATTAGAGAAACGTATGCTCGAAGAATTGTTCGGCTATTTTATAATGGATATCTTACAAAACTTCGAGCTTTTGCAATAGGGCGACTTGCATAAAAAAATATTAGCATCTAACACTTCAAAATCGTATATAAATATTCATTTCTCGTTATTTACAATGGTAAACCTACACACGGCGCGACATTAAAAATTCATGAAAGCTTTTGTTTGACAAACGAGTTCGTTTCCAAAATTCGTAATCATATTAAAACACACGAAAAAAAAACATTTCATTTCTGTTTCGTGACGTATGTACAAAGTTATGCAAAGATCTTCGCTAAAAACTTTCACCTTGAGATATCGATCCGCGAATTTCTTCTTTTTCCTGCACAGCCATCCGACCAAGCCTTCGACTTCAATTTCATTCTCTTTCGTGTTGCAATTTTTTCATCGTAAAATAATAATAGTCGCAAAGCAAAGCAAAAAAAAACGGAATTTTCACTTGATTAATCGCACACTCCTTTGACTTTGGCGCGCGCGCGCGCGAAGGTTCATTACGCAAGTCTAGGTCAGTATACTTCGCCGCTGATTTTATGGGGCTATATATACGTTGAGAAATTTCATGCACGTGGATCTCTGTATGTGTGTATAGATATATAAATGCAGTTTGGTTGTGCAAATGAGGCTTTATGGGTTATTAACGAGGCGATGTGTTAAATTTACATCGATTACTTTTCGTTGTCGTTGATTATAAACTTCGAGTATGATGCCCCCGATGTGTGAAATGAAAAAAAAAATGACAATCCAGACTGAAATTAAATGTCTAAACTATAAAAACCAACAGCGCAAAAGCAGTCAAGCCAATCATCGATCAAATAGCGAGCAGCAAAGCAGCGAAGAAAGAAGTAAAGAAAAGAAGAAAAAAAATACGTGCGAGAACTTACATGCAAGCTCGTTCTCGACGTACTGTAGCTTGACGTTCTCGTCGAACGAAAACTTGATCGGACTTGACTGCTGAATCGCCGGCACCGGCTGTTGCTGCAGTTGCTGCTGACGTGCCGTCGTCACGATTCCATCGAGTTGGCGCTTTTTCGCGGCCCTCGACGAGGTGGCAAAGTGAGACAGGAGATAGCTACTGGCTGCGAGATGTATAAAGTGCAGGTGCGCATTTATTTGGAAAACGAAAGGTTTTGATAATGAATTATGAAAGAGAAAATTTTGTTTTTATTTTTTTATTAGGTGGATCGTGATCGTGAGTTTTTTGGTTGGTACTTTTATGTTGATGACTTTGATGAATGACTGAATTGTCGTGAGAGATGAAGGAAAAGAAAAGAATGTTTTCATCAGAGACCAATTTTGGTTTATTTCAAAATCCATTCTTTTTTTATTTTCATTAATACAAAATTAGCATTCACGAGTCGATGCATAACAGTACCAGTGTAAAAAGCTTATATGTACAGAGTGAATAAAAAAAAAGCCAATGCCACTAATGAATGTTTACTCTACCTGTGTCAGTGTGTGTGTCTGTGCTATGTGTGATGAAAATCCAATGAGTCTAATACATTTCAATTAAGACGCGCGGGGAGGACTTTCTAGAGAATAATTTTATCGCCTGTGTGTACTTAATTCGATTACGCGACGATAAAAAAAAAGCTTGAACAAGGTTCAAAACACACAGTTAGTTCGCTTGTGTGCGCAATGTTATTCTATTTAAAATCGGAGTGAAAGTTGTCGATTTTTTTTTTCCTGTAGCGATGAATCTGCGAGAGAGCCTCTTATGAAACTTTGTGTCCTTTTTCGCGCGTATACATGTATCGAAGGCGACATGAGATTATTTATTTCTCGTTTTTGAATATAATCAATTGATAAGAGTGAAGCGTGCGTGAATGTTAAGTATGCGCTTTTTTGCAACTTTCAAAAAAAAAATTTTTGTCAAGTTTCACGTTAGAACTTGGATGTTGCCTAACACACATGAAATATTCAAAAGCTTCTATTTCATAAATAGTTTCCATTCGATACGATGATCATCTTTTTCTTTCTTTAATCTTCTATTAATAGCCTAATGGACTTTCTGCTCTTAAATGCAAGTTTTGAGATTAAAAAAAAAACAGAAAACAAGAATGTCTTTTTTTGATAAAAGTGTTACAAGAATGACCTGTTTTTTTAACGCGCTGTATCATTGCCATGCGATATTGAGGTCAGGAAAAATCACGTTTTAAAATTTGGATGATGATTTATTGATACGTTTATACCGAGATAGAGAGCGTTAATGAGTATTCTATTTCAGCTAGAAAATATTTTTCTATTCATTCACAATGACGAAATAACGAATAAATTGTTAACTCTTAAAATTCCAAATCATCTTAAAATTTAAAACAAGATATGTCTTAAACCTTTTTTAGAATCTTTAAAACAAGATTTTTAGTATCTTTCTCGAAGTTAATACGCCGTTTACGCCTCATTTCGAATGTAATTTCATTGAACTCCGAGTGAATTTTACGCGCATTCGCAACGCGTATAGAATATATACATATATATATATATACATGAAAAGTAATCGATGAAAGTATCAAAGCGCGAGAAGAAAATTTCGAATCTATCGGTGATCGAAAATTCAACCTGTTCGAAAAACTGGATATCTCAACAATAGAAATCGAACAAGATTAACATGTGCGGAAAACTTTCCCAAAAAACGTAAAAATCAAAAGCTCTACAACCAAAAAAAAAGATAAATAAAAGCACACGCATATGAAAATTCGACTCACCATTGAGCCGTCCAGGAACAGCATCGACAAGGGCCGCGGATGTAAGGCAAAAGAGGCTGAATAAAGTCGGCGCCAGCATCTCTGCGACCTTGCCTTGGCACTTGATTACACACTCTCTCGCGCTCGCTCGGCGAAACTTTCACGCACCACGACGACGTTGCGAGGCCCACGACGGCCACAAGCTGAATGCTTGGCTATAGCTTGCTGCTATGGCATTTCTCTTTCATTCGAGACGACGATCAAAGAGAGAGAGGAGGTGGGGACGATATATCTGACCACAGGTGGGTGCATCACCATCATCCTCTCCATACACCACTGGATATTAATTTCGTGTTATTGATATTGAGTTTATTGCATACATGGAAGAGAGAGAGACTAAAATTGGACGATATACACGTGGTTTTTTGATATGATTGCGGAATCGACGAGTGGCGCTTGTATATTTCAGCTTTATCGATGTTTATTCTCGATCATTGTGTAGATGTGTGGAAAGAATTATCCACTGTATAATAAAATAGACGAGCTATAGTCAGTTTAGTTTGAATTCGTTCGCATCGAAATTTGTAATTGTATAGAACGTTCGGAATAGCATTTATTCCAACACTTGGCATTGCAATTTGCAATCTGCGCGCGAAGCACGCCTTAATGGCTAGTTTGAAACTCGAAATAATGATCAATGGAATTTCCCGTTTGCAAGTGCGATTATCCTTGAAGTGTCAATTTTTGAGAGGATTGTTGTTACCCAGCAGTTCGACGAGTAAACAAACAAATTACGATTGACAAGATATGGAGATGGGAGATCAATGATACACGTAAAGACAATTTGAGATTTTACTTCTGTTTACCATAATAAATGATTTTTTTTTAAATTTTTATTCCAACTTTTCAAAAGAGTTTATAATTTTCCAGAATCCGTTACATAATAAAAATGCTCAAGCTGATTTTAATCACTTTCGAATTTCATTTTTGATTCGTTCTTATAGTAATTTCAAGTTTCATAATTTATTTCTGATGTTTCATTCGCCAATCAGTAATATTCGCGCAAATCACGCCTTAATTGCTAGAGAGGAAAATAATTAAAATTCTATTCCTTTTACAACAAATATGTAAATATTTTCTTGAAAGAACTTAAGCATTACAAGTGTGAATGCAATGTAAGCAATGTGACGAAACTATCATCAGCGTCGTAGGACCTTTCTAAAAATCGAGTAGTTTTTTGGAGAACAATTCCAAATTGACGTTCCAAAAATAAAAACTGTCGCGCGCCTCCTTCACCCACTTCGCTCCTTTATGAACCAGCATAGTTTTATTCCGAACCGGTTGCCGTCGGAAATTCGTGCAAAAAAAAAGTCATTGAATCGAAATTATTTGCGAGGTACCTTCCGAATCGACAGATAAAAGTGGCAGCACAAAAACCAATGAAAAGTCCACATTGAAAACCACTTCTGGTTGTTTTTTAAAAGCTACCGACAAAACTTGTTCTATATCCTTTGTGTGCATTGGAGTTTTTCACGTACTGTGAGCTTATTAATCCTTCGAAGAATGTTCCGAAAATAGTCGTAAATACGTCGACCATTTTTTTGTGGATGTTTTTCTCCCAGCGACTATTTGCTACAGGGAAAAAAATAATAAATTACTAGCATCGCGAAAACTGGTTCTCCAAATCCGACCACCTTGATGCACAAACACTCACAATATTCATGAATCTTTTTTTTTTCCTCCTTCTAAAACTAAAAAGAAATAAGTATAACGCTCGATAGCTATCGAAGCTCGCGAACAATCGACTATAAATAATCGCGCATTTATACACGAGACGCATTGCGATTGTCCGAGTCACACTTGGAATCTCGCAGCGAAAGTGAACGTATATATACTATGAGATGGAACGTATTTTTTTTATATACATATATCAGAGTTAACATGTCGAAAATGAAATCGATTCGTTTTTCATCGTATATACACGTGCATAATAATGCCAAATTGAATTCAGTACGTATATATATGATAACGAGACGTTTTCCCCATATAGGTGGCTATACAAAACTCGCGTGCAAGGGCGCATTCCTTTTCGCTTTTTTCTTCAGCTCTTTATACGCGGAGAAAGTTCGCGCTTAGTTTATGTATGTACGCACTTGTTGGTTGTGTATATGTATGCTAGCTGATCGACTTTTTTTTTTATTGGCGGGGTATTGACGTTTGTTTTCGTTTACATTAGAGGAAATGACGTTGAGAATCGTAAAGTAGTTCTGAGGATAAAAATCGAAATCTATCTCGAGGATAAAGTAGCCTCCGGGATTTATAAGTTAATTTATTTAGATGACCATATAATTTAGATTTGTTTCGTCAATTTGACGGTAATATTTACCATACTTTGTGATAAATGTATTTGCACGACGAAATTATTCCAATTTGATAAGTTTCAATTCGATCATTTTTAGTGCTCGAAGTGTTCATACAATTTCACAATATAAACATGTGCTTTTACGTAACAAAAAATCGATGCTAAATTTAACGTAAGTTGAGCAAGCTTGTAAACTTTTAAAAACAAGTTTCTATAACTATCTCGAAAAAAAAATCATTTAAATACAAAACTGAATGAACGTAGAAACATTTACACACCGATCGAAGGTCAATCAATAAATAAAAAAAAATAGGTGAAACAGTAGATACCATTGTCGCGATAAATCTCCTTTACAAAGATCGAGTATATAAACATGATAATTGCGACAGGAAAAAACAATGAAGAAAGTATGAAATACCATAGACGAAACGGTCGCACTCGAGACAATTTATCGCTTGCTTATACCGATTAAAGGCAGCAAGCTCTCTTTGTTAGCTAATTAGCATGAGAATTCAACTCGCTCGAGCGTCTCGTACTTATAAAAGCTTACTAGCTCGTAAAGTCGAATGGACGATTTTTTTTTCTCTTCGTCGTACGGTTCATTGCAGTCGTGACTCATCAGTAATCGTCAAAACCGATAATGCGTGAATGCATTATATTTCGCAAAATCATAATCGTTCCGCTCCGTCACTATTTTTTTTTCCTTATTCGTCGCCCGGAGGTATTATAGAAGGATCGATTTGAAAAAAAAAATAACCATCGATTGTTTCACATCTAGATTATCGACCCTGAATCATCTTGATTAAGATTTGACTCAACAAGGCCGGCAAAATCGTATCTATCAATCTAATTGGGTATATACTGTGGACAAGTTAATGGTTTGTGCTTCAAGGGATCATTAGATAACAAATTTAAAAAATCATAAGGACGCGTTCATTCAAATCTAATATAAATTAGCAATTTCGTGAGCGTGTGAACGAGAATTAGCTTTCATCAGGATATACACACGCCAACCGTAAAAAGAAAGTATATTTAATAAAGCAGGTGAATCATTGAATTTTACTTTCAATCAAATTATGATTTTCGTAATGCTTCTATGATTCCTATATCCATGTCTAATAGTTCGTATAATCGCTTAATGATGACCAATTTAAACCCATTCGTGCTCACTCGTACCTGTCGGTATCGATGCCAAATCAAAAAAGACAACAACGCGTTCGTTCACCGCGCTTCGAGACAATAAATTGCACATCTCGACCTCGTGAATTTCCACAAAAAAAAAACGAAGATCGAAACTAGTATACTGACCTTCACACATATGGGATCATCAGCCCCTCGGGCAGATCTGAAAAATCCAAACTTTCGTGAAAAAGAATATAAGAGAATGACTTTCGACAACCGAAATTAAAAAAAAAATGGATCGATTAGAGGCGCCAAGGCTATTTGAAACGTTACTTTCACTCGATTAGAATCACCGATGTATATATATATATATATATATATATATATATATATTTATCTCTTTAAGATGGAACCTTGAGTAAACGACGAGGTCGCGTGAGATCTGGTCCGATTTTTGTTCGGCTACCGGTTCGCGCACTGTGCGCATTTTGTTCTTATTAAGGAAGACGCGGTCGACAAAAGCACCTCGCTCATTGCCATAAAAGTAGGATAATCATCGATAAGACCGTGTAAAAACTTTAATTGCCTGTCCGATTGTTGAAAGTGATGGATTAAAGCAAAAAAAAAGAGAGACGTGACGTTCTCACGGCTGATACTTTATATGGAAGCTGCGTACAGTTTGATATCGCTACTCTGATGAGTCTACGAGGAAACAAAAAAAGTTCATTGTAATACTTTCACTTACCTTCCTTTTTCTTTTTGTTTCTCAGAAACATTTTTTTCCCCTCTTTGGGATAGGCATTAACAGCTCTATGTGCAACGACGGTAATTCAAAGATCAAAACAAGTGAGGCAACAGACTCAAAGCTAAATCGGAGGTGGAATCTGCACGGAGAATCCAGCTGCGCTTAGTGCGTTACGGAATCCCTTGGAGACTTTCGTTTTTCCCAGCAAACGCGACAAATTGCAACTGACACGTGATGCTCGTTTACTTTTTTTTTACGTTGCAGTTAATTTATCCTACGCAATCTCGTGCTTTTGTGTTTTTTTTTTCCTTTGGATGTGATTGAATTAATTGTGGCTTTACGGTGTTGCGCGTTCTAATTATTTCGCGATTGAAAGGGAATTAAGAATCATTGGATGCTATTATAGTTACTACCGCGGTTTTTAAAAGTCGCAAATGGAGAGACATTCCGAGAATTTTTAAGTAATAAACGAAATTAAAAGGAACAAGCGACTGCGAAAACCGGCCATCCTGCTTTGGAAGATTTCGTGCAACTTTCATTTGCTATGACGCGACGCGACAAATAGTTGTTGAAATTCGCTTGTATGCGTTTACCAGCGAGCAACGTTTATTTATGTCGAGCAAGTTCTACTTTTTTTTACTTTCGAGTACTTTTGGTGTCAAATCGTGTGATTTCTTCTTCCTACTTGTGTAGGTTTATGCCAGAAACGTGTTCGTTTCGTGGAAATTGGAACATACTTGTTGCAAAAATTGAAATTAAATATTTAGTTTTTCATTTCTTTTTATTAAAATTGAAATTACCATTTCACAGTTCATACAAAAAATAAAATCAAAGTTAAGAACTAAGGTTCAAAATTACGAGGAAAATAAAATCTTTTCTGAACTTTCAAGCTAAAATCCAAGGCTGAATAGCGTTCAATACTGAAACAGAGAATAGAAAAATTAAATATGTCATTACGTATAGCAGTTACACAATTCTTAAAACAAAAAAAATAAATTGTAAAAATTCACTTTACCTGAAAATGAGAAAGGTCCAGCGAATCAAAATTAAATTTATTTTTTTCCAATAATATCAAGTAGGTCCGGATTTCTTAGAAAAGATAAGATGCGTTCGATGCAAATATCTGGTAAATTAATGTCAGTTAACTTCAACCAAGCTTCTTTCGCTGGTTTCAATAAAGTTCTCCTCGTCACGGCTTCATGATAATTAGCCCGAATCAAAACTGCATATTCAGGAGACTGTTTTTCGAGCTTTGTCGAGTGAATGAGTTCTTGAAGTTTCTCGTTGTCTATGTAGGCGCGTCTGCTGTTGGGATCCATGTACAGAAAATCGTGCAGCGACGTAAAACTGCCGATGAAAATATTCCTCAAGGTTCTGATTTCTCTCGAACACTTTTCATAATAAAATTTATATTTTTTTATCTTTATGAGATCTTCGTAATAGTCGTCGGTGTAGCACTTCAAATTGGCAACGTCAAGTTTGATCCAATGCTTGAACAGAATGTCCAATACGTCACTTACGCCAGATTCGATACAGTCTGCAAGGCGCGGAATATCGCGAGGTTCCACTCGATTCACTATGCTCTGGTGGTCATTGTAATCTCCACAAAGTCCCAGCCGTACAACCGTGTATCCTTGGTGAACCCTTGCATTGAAGTCAGCTCCGTACTCCAATAGAAGCTTCAACATGTCGACGTTGTATTGCGTTCGAATGCCAGCAGCCATTCTGTGTAGAGCTGTGAAACCATGTTTGTTTTTAGCATCAACGTTAGCACCGTGTTCCAATAGCAATTTAGCCATATACACTTTATCGCTGTTATTTCCGAAAACCATGTACAGCAGAGGCGTTTCTTGCGCACGATTCCGACAGTCGACGTCGACACCATTGTCGATGAGCATATTGAACAATTTTATTTCTTCGTTATTTTCAGCTCTGAATTCACTTTTGCAGACGAACAAATGCATGAGACTTTCGCCAAATACCGTGGTCGCATTGAAATCAGCTCCGTTTTCTCGCAAAAACTCGACGACACGGAGATTGTGACATTCAATGGCATGGCCCAAGCCAGTTTTTCCATAAGCGTCTCGTGCATCAACATTCGCGCCTTTAGCTATCAGAGCGCGCGCAATTTTCATCCAATAATCGGTTTCGATGTGTCTACCTGCCCATTTCTTGATCACCGTGCAAAGCAACGTCTCACCTTCGGCATTTTTAGGATTGACATTGTTTGCGTCCTCGAGTAAGACTTCGAACAACTTCAATTCCACTTCGTCTCTAATTTGGCAGTAATATTTGTTCTGGACGAGCAAGTGCATCGGAGTTTTGCCATTGATGATGACAGTAAAATCAGCTCCGTTGTCTCGTAAAAATTCGGTTACACAAATGTTGCGCGCTTCGATCGCTCGATATGCAGCTGTCGTTCCAATTTTATCCGGTTCGTTCACGTTTGCACCTTTGGCTAGCAGAGTTCGCGCTATTACCTTGTAAGCATCGTTATCCGCTTTTTTCGCCATCGACCATTTCCTTATCAAGGTGAGAAACAACGTCTCGCCATTGCAATTTTTTGGATGCTCATTTTTTACGTCTGCGAGTAACAGCTCGAATAATCTCGTTTCCGTCTCGTTACTAGTCGTCAAGTAATGTTTGTTCTTGAGGAGCCGATGCATCAAAGTTTCACCTTCTACTGTCATTACACTGAAATCAGCTCCGTTTTCTCGTAAAAATTCTAATATGCGTAGATTATCCTTATCAATCGCGTGGAATGCAGCTGTTGTTCCATGCTCATCTGGTTCGTTCACATCTGCGCCTCTAGCTATAAGTATTCGCGAGATTTTCGCGTAATAATCGGGATCTGCATCTCTTGATGTTGCCCATTTCCTTATGACCATCTGAAGCAAAGTCTCCCCTTCGGAATTTTTATGATGCACATTTTTCGAATGCTCGAGTAACGCCTCGACAATGGCAATGTCTTCTTTTTTCGCAATAACTATTCGAATGGGTGTGCACTTGTAATTGTCTTCGGCATCGGCGGATATTCCTCTGTCTAGTAAAATCTTCACAATATCAGTTTCATATCGATTACGATAATAATTTTTACTAATACCATAGCAATCGTCTTTTTTCTCGAGAAATAAATGTAGTAAAGTTCTATTTCTTTCGTCGACGAAATTAATGTTCCTGGTGTGCTTTAATAATATGGGCAGAATATGCTGCAAATTATGTTCGATAGCCATGAAAACTGCGCTCTTATTTTCTTCGTTTTTATGGTCAAAGTCAAAGCCTTTCGATATTAACCATTTTGTGAAATCTACACTCTTGCTTTCTATTTCGCTATTCAACTTATCGAAATTGTTCTTTGTTGTCGATAATTTATGGAACTTTATAAACTCATCTACGATGAAAAAGTGAGCTATTGAATCGATATTTATTGTGCGTTTTAGTAAAAAGTCTACGACGTCTTTCATTCTATTTTTTATTGCTAATTGTAAAACCGTCTTATGTTCTTTGTTTTTCATGTCTGCTTTAGTATCTCTATCTAGCAAAATCTCTAAAACTTCAATCATTTTTTCTTGCGTGAATTTCTCATTATTTATAATTGAATTGAATACTTCGTTGTTATTCTTATCATAATCGTCCACATCAATGAGTTTGAGTTCTTTCAGTAGTTCTGAAATTTCCGCCATAATTTTGAATGTCAAAAAAAAAAACGGTGATGAATTCAAAGTTGGACTTTTAACTTGATCTGTCAAAATTTGTTATCTACTTCGGTTCTCCGTGCCTGTAAACATGTTCGTTACACGTGAGGTACATTGGAGATTGACGTTAATTTTTTAAAGAAATATCAGAATTTCAGTTAATTCATTAATTTAAAAAATTCTATAATTAGCGTAAACGAAACTCTCAAACTACACATAATAATTGAATAAATTTTGACAAAATTTTATAGTTTAATAGCTATATTGATCGCCATGCGATTTACAACATTTATCAACGTTATTGAAATACTTGGATTTTTTATTTAAAAAAAAAACAATTTTAATTAAAAACTTTGCTTTTCTGTTTATCTTTTCATAAATCGTAAAATTTTCGACAGTTATGATTTGAGAAAATATCTAACTATTTAAATATTCAATTAATAAAAAATATATTGATTTTCGTTAAATCAATTAATTTATAATTGGTGGTCGTTCTATTTTTCAACGCCCCAATTTCCAAGTAAAAACTACGAAAACACTTTATAACTTCATTTAGTGTTTTAATTTTCTAGTAGGGGAGGGTGGGGCAAAACGGCACCCCTAACTTTAAAATCGGCTAAAATCTTAATAAAACAGATAATCAACTTCTGCACGACAGATTCACATTCGTTGAAGTAATCCCTACAAAGACCTACCGGATTTAATTTTTTCGTACCTGTTTTCTGTTATAAAAATCGATTTTTCGAAAATGTCAAATTTCGGAACTCTGAAAAATGTCAGGGCAAAATGGCACCTTCCATTGAAAGACCCGTAGTTTCGTCGATTTTCATTGTTTTTGAACATGGTTCATGGCAATTATTTTGTCTCGATTAGAGCTTT
>JAWWMK010049690.1:0-10151 GCA_035047105.1 Galeopsomyia nigrocyanea
ATATATATATATATTTGAAAATCAAATTAACGTTCATTATCGGAAAACCTTATTCATTCAGAGCTGATATTTGATTCATCTGCATATTTAACTCAATGCACAAATTATAAATTTTAAGATAACTTGTCATATATAGCATTCATTTATGACATTAAATATTGACGCAAATTTTCAATAGACCATGCATTTATAAAACCATTGAAATTTTCAAGACGTCAATGTCAATTGCATCTCAATCAGCCTTGTACATGTTCGATTGATACTACTTTCCGTCGGAATGACATAACAATACATTTGTATATCAATCGTGATAGCGCACTGTGATAATAATTCAAGAACGAAGTATTAAAAAAGTAAGAAAGAACATTTACGATACCAGATTTTAACGATTGCATATTTATGAATCAAATCTGAAAATACAAAATTTCAAAGAGTGGTTGAACAGCTGCAATCGAAAGTAAATAAATAAAAAAAGGAGTAATCTTCAAAAGGACATTGCGAGCAAAGAAAAGTTAACGAGTGCGCTGCTTAGAACTGAGGAGTTTCCGAGACAAAAGTAATAATACAACAGTTACCGGCTGGAAAAAAAAGTGAAACACTCGTTGCAGAGCGGCAAAATAGACCGAAGATTATTAAAAAGAAAAATAGTCTGGGAGAGAGAGAACAACGGGCGGCAAATAGTATAGAGAGAGAGAAGAGAGAGAGAGAGAGAGAGAGAGAGAGAGAGAGAGAGAAAGCGTACACGAAACACGGAAAGCCATCTCCGCTAATTCGTTCCGCAGGCTGCAGCAGACGGTTTCTCATAACACAGCAGCGAAGTATAACGCGGCAGGCAGCAGTAGCAGCAGCAGCAGCAGCAGTAGCATATAGCGTCGGCCGGATAAACTTAGGTAGGTCGTGGCGTCGCGTCGAGTGCACGTAGTTCTCTCTCTCTCTCTCTCTCTCTCTCTCTCTCTCTCTCTCTCTCTCTCTCTCTCTCTCTCTCCAATTCCTTAGCGTTCAGTCTACGTGTGTCCCAAGGCTTTCGTCAGCGTTCCTCTCGTGCGCGAGAAAATTGAACTCACGGAAATCGCTGGAAACACTGGCGTCGCTGTAATTATCACGCTCGCTCGCTTGGGCAATTTTCCCGGGCGGAGCTCTCTCTCTCTCCCTCTCCCTCTCTCTCTCTCTCTCTCTCTCTCTCCCGCGAATCCAGTGACAGCCTTAATCGCTCTGGGATCTCTCAATTTGTGCTCTGTTTTGAATGACGTGTAATTAGGTCGCTCTCTGTCTGTCTCTCTCTCTCTCTCTCTCTCTCTCTCTCTCTCTCTCTCTCTCTCTCTCTCTCTCTCACTCTCACTCGATTTGTCTTTCTCTCGTCGCAGCCAACGCATTTTCAGCGTAAGCGCAAATGAATCATTGGCATTGACAGCGGGCCGCTGCTGTGATTGAACGCGCGCCAAAGTACAAACTCCATGTTACGCTTTATCTTCTTACCCCGGAGTTGCGTTCCTCGTTGGTTTCGCTTTTGTCGTTTCAAAATCGATTTCAGCCTCGGACGTCTACAATAATTTGATTTGTCGATTTTGCAAGCTAAGATTGACTTACTGTGTATGAAGAAATTTTCTACCGGATTTTCCTCGTCTACGAGACTGCATCAAGTTGTAATCTCGAAAACGACCTATTTTTTTCTTTTGTACAATACCTTTCAAGACTGCTTAGACATTCATTAAAATATATAACTCAACTCAACTGTACGTAGACATAATGAATTCATATATTCGATCGATAGGTTGGAAGAAAGAGGACAATTTCTATATCGATATAAAAGTAATTAAAAAATTATGCCTACATCTAGCACAAATGGTGCAACTCGGGATCAATGCAGAACGTCTGATTACTTTCAAAATTCATAACGAAAGTCAGCATTTATGAAGAAAAATACCAAGATAACCATATTAATTATTAAATCAACTAATTATTATAACACAGCAAACACGTTTATCTAGAGTATGTTTATATACTTGATAGATTTTTAAAAGATTTTTATTATTTTAAAGTAGATCGTAGATAAGAAATGTAACAAAGAGAACATTGTTCTCAGTCGTTTTCTCAAAATACTCAAGACATTCACAACTGCGGACTATTATATTGTTAACAATAAACATCATATTTTACAAGGAAGATAGATATAACAGTCATTTAAGCGCGAAAGTAGTCTTATTTTTGTGTAGACGTTTGCGTTCTCACAAAAGTCAATTCTCGTTCTTGCTCATATACACGGAATTCTAGTTTTTTATCCACAAGCGCGTGCACAGTTAAGAACCTAATACACGAAATAACAAAAAGTATTTAGTCGGATAGTATCCCCTCAAAGATTTTGAAATCATCGTTTCTGCTGTATAAAACATTCTGTTACGAACTCCCGTAAAATAGCTGTTGGTACTCTGCAAGCGTGCTTGCTGCGCAGCGTTCAGTCGAGTGAAATATCGCCGTTGGTAAAGCCAAAGTCCATCAGCGTCAAGAGGCGAACAAAAGCGACAACTTTTAGGTGCTCTGTATTTTTAATTTCTGACTGGACAAAGCGGGGGCGGGGGGAGGTCGGAGCTTTCACGAAGAAAAGTGTAGGGGGGAGGAGGGTGGTGATGGCCAGCGCAAAAAAACAGCCACATAGCCGCCTTCTATTTATCTTCTTCGAGACCGAACTCTCGGCAGCGTTTTATTGCAGCTCCATTTTCTACCGTACCAACACTCGTACGGTGCACCTGCGCCTCGTCATTTAACCGATGCATCTGCCGCGATCGATGTAAAAGAAAAGGAAAATACACCACTTTCATTGCTTGCTTGCTATTGGATGTTGGACTACGGAAGAAAGTGCTCGATGAATGCTAATTAACACTTGAAATTTTTAAACGCACCGGAGTACCGCGAAATAATAGATGCTTATCTAACTTCAAGAGCCACTATCAGTTGGCAATGAAACGGGTTATTTATGCTTTTGTGGCTGTTCGAAATAAACCATTTAATTTCGTATTTTTAAAAAATCGAAATTTGAGGAACACTGTCATAATTATTTGAAAATAAAAGTCAATTAGCAGCACGGCGATGAATTCCGAGCTTGCACCCTGACGGAATTGTTGTTCCGTAAAATCTTATTAGCTCATTGTCGAGAGAACAGGACAAAAAAAAAAAGAAAAGTACCGACGGCAAATGAACGGAGCACAAGGCGTCTCTTTTCTTTTCTCTCGCTGCCTGTATTCAGTGTGCAGCTGAGTGATTTGTGGCTAATTGCCAGGATCTCCTCTCTTGCTATTTAACTTGAGCTAAAGGGCCGGCAGCGCTAAGTCTGTCTCAAGCAAACGTTGCGCCTTGGAACGAGTTCAAAGAGTTGCGCAAGCGCGTAAACAGAATTAGGCCGGGCGAGCGAGAGAGAGAGAGAGAGCTTGCAACGCTTGATTTACCTGCCGAAGGCTCGTCCCAGTTTTTCCCCGAGATTAAACTTTCTAATTGTGTACACGCGCCTGCGCTAAAACTTCACCTATATAGCATGCTGCATGCGAATTTGCGCAAATAGAGCGCGATACGCGCCGCCTCTCTCTCTCTCTCTCTCTCTCTCTCGCTCTCTCCACGCTGATTATGTATTTGCACGGACGACATGCGCCCAAATTTAAATAGATGGCGGCTGTTACCAATAGTTTGCTCATAGGATCAACAAACTTCACCGCCAGCTTACCCAATTATTAATATGCCAGCCTATCTTTTTTTCCCTTCTAATCCTACTTTTACTTATTCATACTTCGAATTAATGATTTACCGAAATGCCAAATGATTCTGTAATATCTATGCTGATGACGCTGCTGTGATCACGCGTGATAAATAATCTATAATCGTGTGTTAATTTATTTAGCATTAACTATACGTCGCTATGTTCTGTGAAAGTGTATCCTATTTATACTATTATATAGTATAAAATATAGTATAAATAGGATACACTTTCACAGAAAATAGTATAAATAGGATACACTTTCACAGAACATAGCGACGTATGGTTAATGCTAAATAAATTAACACACGAGTCATACAAATATCTCACTGGTGCAGTTGTCATCACTGAATATTGCATTGAATTTACAAGATGACACGTTAGCACGAGAATAAGTTTGCTAAGGTAAGAAAGAATTGTCAATTGTCTGGATGATTTAATGTGAAATTCAGTGAGAAACGTCGCTGATGAAATAATTATATTCCCCGAGTACATACGTCAATCAATTAAATAAATAAATCGTGCACTGTGCTCGTTCCATCGACTGAATGAATAAGGGAGTGAAAAAAGAAACGAGCGGCCATAAATGCGCGCGTCATATACTTGAAAACGCCGCGCGCGAGAGACACACGCCGTGCGCGCGTGCGAGTAAAAGCTTGTTAACTCTAACTAAAATCAACGGCCTTATCTGCGCGACGTCATCCATCACGCGCGACAAGCGAATTACGCTCGTGTCGCCGGGCTCTCGCGCTAATCTCAAAGTCCAACGGGGCGAATCGAGTGAAAACGACGGTTCGCACTATACCAACAGTCAACGTCAAAAATACGTTGCGCTACTCTCCGTCTCCCTTTTCCTCTATCCCTCTCTCTCTCTCTCTCTCTCTATCTATCTATCTATCTATCTATCTATCTATCTACCTATCTATCTTTCTCTCACCTACTCGATAAAGCGTCCTTCGCAGTCTTGCGGATTTATTCTCTTATTCTTCTTCGAGAGTGCAGCTTTATCTTCGGGACCTTTAACGAGCGAGAATACCATGACTTTTGGTTGCAATTTTGAATAAGATTCACGAATAAGATTGACTTCAATGTCACTACAATCTAACCTGTCGAAGAGACTTGTTCGGATATTGGAAAATATCATTTCAACAACAATATCTTGATCTTGCTCTGAAAATTACTACTTATAATGTATATTTAATAAATCTATACTTCACGGAGGGTTTGAAATAAGACTGTTCCAATGGGCCAACTCGTTCTTTCGTTTGACTTACGCTAAATTTTTTCACCTATACATCACCGACAATAATTCTTTCGAATCGGCCAAATTATGAGCGCGGGGTATAGAAAGTAACTAAATATTACGCACTAAATAATTATATCGCCATTATTGTTTTTCTATGTTTGATCACTTGCGATTAGCAGCACTGGTCATGTCTGACCATATCAAAATTATACTACTAGTGAGTTGTCGGGGTATCCTCTTTTTCTTGATAAAGTCTTGATATAGTCTGTGTTTATTTATTACGACAATTTTAGTGGCATTAACGATATAAAGATTTTCAAATAATATTCATTTCAGTTGGCAGGTGAATGATTATACTTATGACGTAAAGGGAGATAATATGCTACTCGTGCAGCTCAACTGAAATACTGTATACAGTGCGGTGTTTTACATACAGCGTGGTACTGTACACAGATGTATTTCATTTGAACCACTCAATTGCAACCACAGAGACGTGTTCTATTTATATGAAATAATCAATAATAACATTTATCAACAGATCCGTAATCATAATACTCTAATTGGTGGAAGGTTTAGTCGTTACAGACAGCATCGTTTAAATGAACTAATTAATCAATGATACGCGCCCAAATAATTATCATAATTAACATAATATTAGTAATGTTAATATGAATAATCAAATTAATGATAACAATAATAATAGGATTTAATTGCTAACCCATTCATGTGGCGATTATGACTTATAGAATCATTTGATCGATAAAACTGCTTCGTCTTTTTATTTATTATAGTGAATTAATTAAAATTCAATTCGACGTTTTAGAGCTTCATAGGGGTGACCGCGTATTCGCGGCGAAATTACACAAAATACGTCGTGCATTTGTCGATGCTAATAATGAGCTGGATTAATGAAGTTCAAAGCTAAAACGATAGCGTGATTGCAATTAGCGTAATAACGGAGAGAATGGCGCTATAAGCCACAGCCACGAGTTTTCGTACTTACGTAGACAGAGAGTGTTATGGCGATACTGGCATAATTGAGCGTGGGTTTGCCTTTGTGAACGTACCGCGGTTGGGATTATAACGAAGAGGGAAAAGGGGGAGGGGGGGGGGGGGGCAAGCGCATCCGCCACAGACGCAGAAACTATGTGACGTTTGGACGGAATTTATTAGCGCGAGCCACCGGATGACTCCGACATGGCCGCCCGCTCGGAGCCGCGCACCCCCTGGGAAAAGTGCGTATATTTCGCGTTGCTGCTGCCACTGCTGCTCTACCGCTACTACCGCCCACCCACTATACGGTACCCACTCGCCGCAGTGCAAAAATGAAAAAAAAAATAACGAATTGGAAACTTTTGTTGGACTTTCTGCTCGTTTATCCTTCATTTCATTTGTTTTCCGTTTGCTTTGCCCCGGCCGTATTTTTTATTGCTTTATTTTTCGTTTCCCAAAGACGAAAAGTGATTTCACTGGAATTATCGCGCAGTTGTACTCTTTCATATCTTTTTTTAACGATATTTTGACGACGAAGAAAAAAAGTTAAAATTCAGTTATTTACAAAACCTGTAATTGTGAGCATGTTGTCGGCAAGAACGTAAAATGACGAAGATCTGATACGGATAGACGCAGATTGGAAAGTTATTAGATTTAGGAGAGAACGGGGAATAGCGTGGATCTCGTGTAATACCCGCTGAGTTTGCAATTCACCTCGAGGATCCAATAACTCAACTAATTACCGGGTATACCGATGAGAAAGTTTCAGCACTGTCCTTACGCGTTCTCTCTTTTCAGTTCTTTTTTTTAATCTTTTCTCTTATAAATATTCTCTTCGCTTTTTTGTCTCGAAGATATATAAAAACTTTCCAATGCTGTTTCATGAAGAATTAATCCCGTTGACACCGACAGATGGATTTGCTTTTCTTTCGACTACATCAAATAAATTCGTCATTCCAGTAATTCTCTTTTTACAGGAAAAAAACTTTTCTGTTGAAATCAGTCTCGAATGTCTCGTAAAAAACGTATTTTAGATCTAAAGCATTTTCGCTAATTCGACTTTCTGAAATCGAGTTTCCAACTATCGAATCCAAAAGAAATAAAAAAAAAGTGAAGGTACCGTGAGTTTTGCGTGGAACGGAAAAGTAAGCAAAATTCTCCAACGGGGGACTGGATCGCACGAGGGGGAGGCGCGTGGAGGCTGTTCATTACGTAACTTTGGTGCTTGTGTTTTCCGCGAAGCCATGGCATTTGCATAGTTGGATCTCATCGCTCTACGGGAGGAGGAGCGAGTTTGTGGAAAAAATTTTTTTTTCTCTTCAGTAGGTCGTCAGTTCTGTGCACAAGGGAGCATCGAAAAGTTTTCCGGAAAATTCCAGTTAGAAAAGAAAATACAGAATCTCATTGATCTAATTTTTTTTTAATAGTCGACTAAATCAACATGCATTATTTGAGCACAATTGTAGGAATATATTGTATAATGCGGCTCAGCGAGCTCTCAATATGCTACAGCGTTTGATTTGCATTCAATTCGGTTTCATCAGCCCGCGTTTTCAATAGAGCTTTTTGGAAACGTACAATCTCGCGCACATGCTCTATTTTACATACGTGCGAGTGGCTATTGAATGATAACGCTGACGGTAATGACGCCTATATTTGATGATGTCAAAACGTTTATACAGTCAAGATTAAATGCGCAGCTGCGAGCCCGTCGAGAACTGAGTCTCTCTGCAGAAGCATACATGCTTCTGATGTGAGTTTCATATGCGTGCGTAATTATAGCAGCTCATTTGCGAAACGAATTCCGACTGAATTTTACGGAGTAAAATTTATACGAATGGGGAAACAATCATAAACGCATGTAATACTAACTAGCATTTTCTATCAACGTAGTCTATGTAAGGACTATGGAAGAGTATAATGATTTTTTATATAGCGCGAAATTCTATTGTATTACTGCACTTCGAGTAAAAATTATCTATTTTTTAATGAGATCTTATATATTTTAAGCAATATCTCTTTCAGAAATATCAAAATTATCTTTTCCAGACATTGCAACATCAATATAATATTCATATTTTAATATCACAAATTCAGACAGTGTTCTGTTATGTGCCACGTGTTCTATATATATGTAAATCTAATTGATATAACATATGTCATGCGCGAATGTAGTTGAAACTCTAGACATTTTCTTATCAATATTAATTCTGAATCGTCTGTAGACTCATTACATTCACACATGGTATCATATTAAATGAAATTGTTCTCTTTCCGTCTGAGTTTACTTACTATCAATTTTAATTCTATTGCGAAATTCCATTTTATTTTCAAACGAAACGATATAATCAAATTATTTTCTTTTGATCTTTTATTATTTTCTTTGACATTTGATCTGTAAGTCAACTAACAAAAAATTGCTATTTGTTGCTGGAAATTAATCGATGTTAGCAAATCCTAACAAGCTCGTGCGACAACACATCGCTATTTGATCTACAGAAAGGAATGCATTATGAGGCTTGCCCATCAGTGTCCGCTATATAGGACTAAAGCTCGTCACGCTTCCGAGCTCGGATGATTAACGGGTATTCGAGTGCAACGGTGACCTGCGTATAATTAAATTTTTTGGCCTGGCTCGATTTGCTCCGACGATCCGGCAAACTTTTAGCGTCGTCGAACTTTAGCCATTTTTATCCTCCGCCCTCTTTTCTCTCTCTCTCTCTCTCTCTCTCTCTCTCTTTCTATCTCCCTCTATCTCTTGTGCAACCCCATTTATATACCAAGTCGGCCGAATCGTTTTCCGGTTGAGTATCTCACGGCGCCGACTCGACAATTATCGTACCCTCTCGGCCCGCGACACAATATCATGAATAATGCATGGCGCACCCGCGGTTGAACTCTTTCGAAATAAAATCTCCATGGCTTATTAACTCGATTTACGCATTTACGCATGAATTGAGTGATATGTAACCGCTGAACAGTCTAATTGTAAAAATTAAATTTCACGCCTGTAATATTTTCGGAGAAAATAATTTTCTGAACGTGTCGGGCTTAAGCACTTGACGTACATCCCCGTACCATGATGCATTTCAAATTATTCAATGGAATTGCCATCAAGCCATGAAATATCTTGCTTATTCGAAGTTATTTTCTTTTCGATGTGATGAATATCGTGAATGCAGAGTTAGGATTGAATATCTGTGATACAAGGCAACATCGTGGTTATTAATTTCGAAACCGTCCAAATTTTGCTGAGACTAGTTATAAAGCTTTGCAGACTCAACTGAACTATATTTTCTGTAGGCTCGCTGCGGGAACATGGATTTCCAAGTTATTTGCAGCGAGGCGGAAAAGTCGAGATAAACTGAAATTATACTTGAAAATGAAATGACGTTGAAAGCTTTCATATTGCAATCTTGAAAAATAGCTAAAAGAGGTTCTAAGGAGCTTGGCGTTGCTCGTGAATTCGCGTCAAATGAAAGCCGGCAAGTCCGTCAGCGGCAGTAGCACAGCCGCCGAAATGAGACTCCTTAATCAGGTGTCGAGTAAGCGCGAGCGGCCGCTCTACTGCGCAAAGAGCTAGGTCGGCTGATAAAATATGCGCGAGCTATGCATCACTGGGCATTCGAATTAATCAGTCGTTTTCCCGCGCGCCCCGCGCTCACTTTCACGGAATCGTAGTAACGATGATATAGCGCCGGCGATACTTTTTATGCCGTTGTCCCTGAAAAATGGTGGTTTTCTTGCGCGAGCTTGCGAATCGCCAGCCGTAAATTAGTAGCCTCTCCCGGAAAAATTCGGTCCATTCGCTACCGAAGCCGTTATCGCTCTCTTTCTCTCTCTCTCTCTCTCTCTCTTTCTCTACTCCCATCTTCTTGGATATATACCTGCATTATACACTTGCCTGCGTACCGATGCAGCTTAGATAAATGGACACGAGCTATTGCGTGGGTGTGTCGCGACTCGCGAGCCCTCGCAAGCTTGCGTGCGATAGTAATTTCGATCGGAATTCTCTTGGCATATTGCTCTACACAAAGTTCTGGCTGTAAGCCGATCTCTCTCTCTCTCTCTCTCTCTC
Source organism: Galeopsomyia nigrocyanea (assembly GCA_035047105.1). NCBI lineage: Eukaryota > Metazoa > Arthropoda > Insecta > Hymenoptera > Eulophidae > Galeopsomyia > Galeopsomyia nigrocyanea. The sequence continues at coordinate 10,060 of JAWWMK010049690.1, forward strand.
TCTGTCTTTCGCGCAAACGCTAGCGCTTCTCAGTTTCGAATTTCGCGCGGACCGAATCTCCCCTAACATCGAACGTTGCAGAAATATATATA
>JAWWMK010049701.1:0-10149 GCA_035047105.1 Galeopsomyia nigrocyanea
ATCACCGAAGAAAACGACGCACCTTTGGAATTTGTCGTACCCAGTGCCAGCGAGTACTACTTGGATTTAGCACACACCATGCTCTACGTTCAGGCTAAAAATTTGCCTGCGACTGACGTAGAGAACGATAACCTTTTAGCTGGACCAGTTAATAATTTTCTACACTCAATGTTCAACCAAGTAGATGTATTTTTCAATCAAAAACAAATCAGCCCGCCATCGAACGCGTATCCATATAGAGCGTATATCGAAACGCTGTTGAACTATGGCAAAGTTGCGAAAAAATCGCATCTCACAATGAGTCTATGGTCCGACGACACAGCCTATCGATTCGAGGCCGCCGCCAACAACCGCAACAATGTTACCCAAAACAACGGACTCAACTACAGCCAATACTACACTCTTGGCGGTAAAACGATTGATCTCATCAGACATCTACACTGCGACATTTTCAATCAGGATAAAATGCTTTGAATGGTGTTGAAATGCGCGTACGCTTCGTTCGTAGTAAAGACGCATTTTTTCTCATGGACGCATCCGATGATGGAAAATTCTATGTACAGATTAAAGAAGCTACACTCATCGTACTCAGGGCAAAAATTAGTCCTGGAGTCTTGCTCGCACACGCCAACACACTCGCGAAAGCAATTGCAAAATATCCGCTCACTCGAGTCGAAATCCAATCATTCACTATGCACGCAGGTGTACTCAGCGAATCTCTCGATAATGTTATCCTTGGGCAGTGGCCTAAAAGATTGATCATTGGATTTATCCACAATAGAGCATTCAACGGAAATCGTGCCTTCAATCCTTTCAACTTTCAACATTTTAACATAAATTACCTACAAATTTTTGTAGATGGAGTACAAGTACCGAGTAGGCCATTGCAGCCTCGTTTGACGGGGGATAATAAACTTTACGTCGACGCGATTCAAACTGTTTATTCCGGCAGTGGCATTCACTTTTTCGATCCAGGAAATGGAATCACCAGATTTAATTTCGTTGGAGCAAACTTTTTGACCGCTTTCGATCTCACATCCGATTGTACGGCTCATTGCGCATCTCATTGGAATCTCGTAGGCTCGGGCAGCGTTCGTATCGAGGTGCGCTTCGAAACAGCTCTCGCACAAACAGTTAATTGCATTTTTTACGCTGAATACGACAACGTCTTAGAAATTGATTCAAGCAGGCAAGTTATCGCAGACTATAGCGCGTAAGCATGGACCAGAGAGTGGGGGGCTGAGTCTTAAATATCGGTAGGCGGCGCGCGAAAAAAAATCATTGCACAGTCAGACCTCTTCGCGCCATCATATTACCGATGTCCCAACAAAAATGGATTGCGTCGTCGATATTCAAAGTCTCCGCGACAAAGAAGAAAAGTATTTTCCGAAAGACGTAGCTGTTGCTTCACTACAAAATAACATTATAGGTCACTGGCTCGTTAAACCGCCGTGTGATTTTAACGATCTGCCTGAACACGTGCAAGCAACCAACAAATATTGCTCGACAGAATTGCATAGGGTTCAGTGGTTCGCCGGTGATACATCCATCGAAAGTTTAAAAACCCATCTTCAAGAAATCGCAAAATCTGCTGCAAATATGTACGTACGCGGTGATAAAAAAGCCAAATTTTTACAAAACTTTATGGGTCGCGAAGTTATAAATATTGAGTTTTATCATGCGCCCACCTTTGGTCAATTATTCAGAATATTTCCGAGAGTCAGTGTGTGCACCACGCATGGATTACAGCTCTCGTCCGATGTAAAATACTATTGTGCACTGCAAAAAGTTTTGCAAATGAAAGAGTGGATTGGCTCGATCTTATCGAAACAGTGGCTTGTAGATGGAATCGCAACTGGTAGCGAGTACTACAAGCAGAGTATTCTCAAATACTCACACGAGCGAAAATATGGTCACATAAATTTCGACAATCAGCCCTTAGGTGTAGACGTAATTGATAACGACGATGACAGTGTAACCTTTGAAGACGCAAATAACGTTGCAGAGATTGATTCAGAAGAAGAAAATCATAACGAAGAAAGGGAGCCGCCATACGTAACAGCCGTATAATGAACACACATCAAATTGAGAGCGCTCTGCGCGGACTGAGAGCTGCGTCGCTAGGAGTATACGCAGCCGACCGTATCCCTCGGAATCTTAGCCTCCCAGCAGCGATTGTCGCAAACACCGATACATCAGACAAACCTGGTAGCCATTGGGTGGCTTTCTACATCGACAAGAACGCTTCTGCCAGTTTTTTCGACTCTTACGGATTTCCACCGATGTCACCGTTTCATCTAGAGAGATTGAAAAAAAATTGTGCGCGATACCAATGGAACAGAAATAAATTACAAAGTATTGATTCGCAAGTCTGCGGCGAGCACTGTATTATGTTCTTATATCACATGTGCAGTGTTATAAATTTACGTACATTTGTTAAGCTTTTTACATCTAAAACGCGCACCAATGATCGTATGGCTTCGAAATTTTGCAAAAACATTATCAAAAAATTAAAATATAAAAGACGAGGTAGCGTTCGTAATGATCCTGGTGACAATTCGGTTGGATCGGGTGCTTATATTCAAACATGTTGCTCAAGAATCTGATTTTTATGTAAACGAAATATCTTTTAGATTAAGATTGATATGTAATATTTTTCATTATTTTATGCAATAAAAAAATTTCATTATACTTTCAAACTTTTATTACCCCTTACGTCACACATCCGCCAAAACACGTCATCCTTCGTCGCATGTTTTTTTATTTTGTTTTCTAAAAAGTAGAGTAGGTTGACCTGTCGAATTCTATGTAATAATTCGCACAAATAGTCACGGTCAATCGTACTTGTTCGGCGAATTGCCGCTGCTTCCGGTCGACTCTATATCGCGGTTAAATATTTTTTATTTTCTGAATTAAATTATTCACAAATCCAACGGTTTTTTCGCCCAATCACAGAACGAGTTGGCAAGGAATAAAATGCACCATCGTCGTTGGGACAAGCCACAGTCGTCAGTCAGTCTCTTTTGCCTGCGGATCTACCACATACTCACACCATGGCTAGTAAATATTTCGTATTTTATCCGAATCTTTTACTCTCCACGTCGTATGCCCTCAACAAGTCCGACTCGAAGAGGGCGACGGTTGGATTAGAATACGATACGGAGGGGTGCGACTTTAGACCTGTCATCAAATTGGGTGGTAGTGGCCCGCCAAGCAAGTATGTCACACTCGACAGACGTGGCTGGGACCTCATCGTCGACCAGATGGACGTCATAAAAAATTACTTGACAAAAAGTTACAATCCGTGTTATCCAGATTTCGGAGATCCATCTATTATCATGATGGAAGAACACGTCATTAATTTTACAGCTTCGTTCCAAGACAAAACTATTAATATCGTCGTGCGTGCTCCTTCATCCGTTTGCATCAACGCAGCCGCCGCCAATAACAACGCATCGAGTGTCGCTACGACTGCCGCTGTGACTACCGCTGTGAGTACCGAAGTGACTACCGCCGAGACTGCTGCGACTCAGCCCCCTTTGGTCGAAGCGGCGTCTACTACGAGCGCTATTAATAGCATAGCCGAAGGTGACGACAATGCTCGCTCCGAGACGCGCTTGCATCTCCTCTCGGGAAGGCACAGGGAAAGTCGCCTGTACTACGGCCAAAGACTCTTTTTAATACGCCTCAAGCTCCGATCAAGAAAAGGAAAGTCGAAATTACACCGAGCTTCGCCATGCAGCTCCCCACTTTTGAAGAACTAAAAACTGGATCCGAGTGCATCACTTTGGCGATGAATAAACTGGAAAGCCAGACCGCCTTTGTCAACCGTACTTTCGAGTTTATCGTAGATTATTTGAAGAAAAAACTACGCGAGGAAGAAGAAGAAGAGCGTAAATCCATCCTCAAAACACCAGCTAAATTTCGCGCTTTTTACGACGAGTATAGACACGCAATGGAAGTCGACATCGGTAATATGATGCATGCGAATATGATCGAGAAGGACCAAGTAGAAGCAGCCCTCGCAGAAATTTATTCATATTATATTTGGCGTGTTGGTCATGTATTTATGTGTTTTTTCGATGAAAGAAATTCATAATTTTTTTGTCAACGTGAATAATAAATGCACAAGAAATGCGGAACATTGAAACAAAAAAAAAATCTATTTTTTCATTTCCAAACTATCCTTTCCTATATATCGATTAAATATAACCATATAAAAACCAGCAAAAAGGGTACGGAGTCATTGCGATATTACTGCCCGGCAAGATGGGGTTCTGCTACGCCAAGTTAAGAAGACCAACGGTCGGTGGGGTGAAGAGAGTGCGAGAAAAATACGTTATTAGTCATCAGCGAGTACAAACCGAAGAGATAAAAATTTTCACTACAAAATCCAATCATCAACTTTCTTTAGATAATTTAGTAATCACTATGAAAAATACACATGTATTTTAATTATTTTATCCAATGACGAAATAGTTCATTTAATATTATTCAAAACTTTTTAACGTCTCGAGAATCTAAAAATACTTTTTTAAAGCGAGTTTCGATCTACACCTACTTGGCGTAAATCAAGCGAATTTGGGCCTCTTGGAAGAAAAAAAAGAGCACACGTCCCCTCTCCTCGATTTATTTCTCAAAATCTGTAAATTCAACGTATTTGACCATGCTTTTAAGCAACTGCTTTAGTTTCAATTCTTCATCGTTCGAAGACAGAGTGAAAAAATGTACGCGCTTGGCAAAGACAACAAATTTGCAATCGCTAAACCTGCATCAGGCGTATCGCTCGTCGGTGCAGCTTTACAAACTGTATTGATGTCAACCGTGAACGGAATGAATACAGCGTATAAAAATTTTCGGAATGAAGTTTTCAAAAAGCTTCACATTAACGCGGACATGCTCGACAAGGGCACAGGTTTGTGCGAACACCATCGTGGTGTCTACTCGTGTGCTATAGTGGCTGGCGATCTGTTGCCCTATTGTTGCAACGACGATCGCTGCTCACCGCGTGTCATCGCGTGGATGGACATTGCGAGTGAACACACATTCAGGTACAAGTGCTTAGTGATGGAAGTATTAGAGTGCGAGCAGCGATATCGCGATCAAGTCAATTCGTGTTTGGCAGCCTTGGAAACCGTACTCCTGAGGGCCACTCTTATTACTTCGACATGGCGCGTAGCCTATACGTTCCAAAGAGTCGCGGCGAGGAACGAACATTGGTCGGCTACAACAATTGGATATTATCGTAAAACATTGCAACACTTTTTACGCAGTGCGCGTGATCCTCGTTGCTATTCTTTCACGATAGCGACGCAACAGCCGTTAAATCTTGGTTTGTTAGAAGCGCAACGCAGAATGTTCCTGAAACGCGCGAGGGGTTGCGTGCATACGTGAATGACAGCATCGATTATTTGTTTACGCAACTACCTTCAACACCCGATGACAGCGAAGACAAAGACTTCAGGTGGGGGCCTGCATTTTACTATCACGAAGATAGCGATTCGTCGGATGAATCAACGAAAGAGTCGGAAATAGAAGAAGATGATAAAATCCCACTGTTGCATAACGAACAAAATTCAGCCGAAGACGGAGCGTAAGGTAAACATATAAAGAATTTCATAGTTTCACGCTTCAAATAATTTTCAAGGTCCCGTAAAAATCGACTGCAGATTTATGAATGAGGATCGCATTTACGAGCCTAAGCGGCCTCCGTAAAACACATTACATGGTTGACCATTATTTTGAATCCCCCAAAAAAGTGAGGCAAATTTCAGCCTCTTAGAAACGACTCCACCACTCTTCTTATTTAAAATTAATTTCATTTCCAGACTGTAGAGACCAAGCAGTCACATTAGCACAACGCAGTAATCTACAGCCATGTCGCTGAATCCGCAAAAAAAGTTGAAGAAACTCAAAGAAGATTTGGCACACGTAAACAACAAATTAAGAAAATACGAAAGAGAAGGTGCGGTGCTCGACTACAAAATAGGATGTTGGAAGACTATCCAAAGAATAGTGCAAGATGATATCGCTGCAAAAGAGTGTGCAATAACGACCGTAGCACAAGTATCTCACCGTGAAGCTTTCGCCATTGAAGGTCAGATATATGCACCAGTGACAAGCAGCAGTGCAAGAACATATTTGAAAATCTGCCGCTTTTGTGGAAAATCTTTCATCAATGACAAGTGCTGGGTTAACGAGTGTCGCATCTGTTTGATGAGCCCAGAAACACCCCCTCCTCCATACAAAGAGTGTTTTTTCAATTAAAAAGTGTTTTAAAATATTTTTCGAAAAAAGTTTACAAAATGTGCTGCATATGTGCCTTATATGTTTTTTACCAATTAAAAATTTGTGTGTGAAAAATTTACGCTTATTTTTAATAAAAATAAATAAAATTTAATATAAGTGTCTATTCATTTCGTTTTGCATGATAATTTAAATTCAATATTCCGCAGGTTGCAGTGAAGCGTAAAAATGGGGAGCGCTTTTCGGTAAAATAGAGATGCGGAGTCCACCATGGAGAGTATTCATCGCTACTGTTTCTCTCTCTCGCGGCTATTTCTTATGTGTCGAACGAATTATAATTTTCAAAAATATAATACACATGTTATTTATTTACGCAAAATTATATGATAAAATAATATTTATTCCGAATAAGCATACATACTTTTTCTTAATATAATTACATTCTCGCGCTAATAAAAAATTCGTGTATAATTATATTATTTTTATGTTAATTTTTGAAAATGATCTGTGAGTTACTTAGTCGTCTTCATAGTCAGAATTCTGAAAAAGCATACATAATTTTTTACTAATATAATGACACTCTCATGCACTAATAAAAAATCGTGTATAATTACATTTTTATTTCAATTTTGAAAACATTGAACCTCAAGTTATCTGGTGCTTAATCATCTTCATAGTCAGAATAGATTCCCTCGTCATTGAAATGAGGATCCATTAATTCAAGTTCAAAAAAAGGGTCATCTTCTTCTACGACCAAATCGTCTTGCAGACCGCGCACGTTTTTCCAGTTGTTTTCAGTGAAGACGTCGTCAATATTTTCGTCAGGTTCCCACTCACCGAGCATAAGCCGAGGAACCACTTCAGGCGGGTAATCGGCTGGATCACCCCAGTATTCGACGCCAGGTTGGATGGGCCAATCACGCGTCTGATCACACGTAAATCCACCCATTTCAATATCCCAATAACTCGTAAAAAACGATAGCAAAAAGCGATGAAAAGATAAAATGTACTGCCACATTTTGTTTGCGACGCGTGTAAAGAAGAGCGTTGAAAAGTTCGCCGACCAAAACGATACTGACGAAATTTTCACTTCCAACATTTTTCGTTTTAAATGCGTGTGCTATTCCTTGATTATGTGTCGAACCATTTATTTTTAGTATCCTCAAAAATATAATATACTTCTTCTTGCTACCGGTGCTACGCATGTTCGACCTTTTTTACGACTGCCCCACCTCTTTCTCGGTCTCTACTCACTAAGAGGCGCGGCTACCGAATTTTGATACTCACCTAATTCGTGTTCGTTAAACCTCTTGAACTCCTTCTATTTTTTTGAAGCTGTGTGATATTCATCGATAAAATGAATATCCAAAACGAACAGGCTAAACTGGTACAAATGGAAAGAAAATTGCAGAATTTAAACGCGCTTGTCGCGAGAATTGAACAACAACGTACTGCGTATGAAGAATAAAGTGACTGGTATTCATCAGTGAGGGACCACCTATCCGCGGATATAAGGAAAAAAGCTGTGGCGATCCAAGACGAGCTCCAAACACTGGAAAGGATGGCACGTGCTAGACACTTGCCTGTAGCAGCAGGCGATAAATGTGGTGTGTGTAAAGAGAAATTCATACGTCAAACCAGGCGTAAAAAGTGGAGCTTGTGTCAACGATGTAGGTACAACTATCTGTGTACCAAGTGTCATTTTATAGAAAAGTTCGCCAACTGCCGGGTATGCGCGTTATTACCACCTGTATCTCCGCCTCCGCATGAACAAGGAATCTAATTATCATTTTTATACGAGGGCCTAGTGTGCTTTTTATATTATTGAGGCCATTATATTTCATTTCTTTTTATGCTTTTTGTATTAAAAATATACATGTACTTTCTTTATAATTCGAAATAAAAAATATTATTCTTAAATGTGTCTGTGTTTTTATTTCGCTTGTTGCGATTTATTCCCCATACATACTTGCAAACGCGGAGAATACACGCACAAAGAAGAGACGAGAAGGAGAATACTCGCACAAAGAAGAGACGAGAAGGAGAATACCCGCACAAAGAAGAGAGGAGAAGGAAAGCCGCGGATCCGGAGGGGAACACTCTTCGGAGGAAGAGTATTTTGTACTTAATTTTTGAGTTCGCTATTCATTATTCGATATGAGACATTGATGACACATTGATTCATTAATGCTGTTCACGAATCACGGTTACAGCGCCCAGGGTTCTTGGCTTTGTTTTTAGGTTAAATTTCCATGGGTTAAAAGTAGCACCGCTCAGGGTTCTAGGGTTCAAGTTTTTAGGTTAACTTCTCGTGGGTTTAATGGTAGCAACGCCCAGGATTTTCGTGTTTATGTTATTTGGTTATCTTGTCTTTGGTTTGAGGCTAGCAGTGCAGAGGGTTTTTGGGTTTAAGTTTTTACTATAACCTGTCGTGGCTTTGAGGGTCGCAGCGCTTAGACAAGGTTAGCCGGTATATAGAAAACATAAAAAATGAAACACTACACAGATTCCTAATGCATCATTATTTGATTTATTGTGCACTTTATACAAATATAAAAATCCTTACACGAGGCGCTAAAGCTGTCGAGAAAGAAGCATTACGTATAGGTGTGAACATCGTGTCTGACGTAGCAAGAAATACACCCATCAAGGAATCGTTCAAAAACAGAGTAAGAGAGTCGGGAGAGAATCTTAAGAGGAAGGCCGAAGAAAAACTCGATAAGTTGATGGAGGGGTCAGGGTATAAAATGGTTCGACACAGTGCTACTTTGCACTTGCCTGGTGGCTTTGGAACCGTGAGTAAGAGAAAGAGAAGACGTAAAAACCCAACCAGAAAAAAGAAAACATAGATTAAAAAAAAAGAATAAGGTTCTCCGAAAAGTAAACAAAAAGAAAAAGAAGACGCTGCAAGTTAAATCAAGTAAAAAGAAGAAGCAAACAGTCAGAGATATTTTCAATTGAATACAAAGCACGCAAAAAATGGCTTTTCTTCATACATAGTCTTGCAAATGTTTAAAATCTGAACTGATGCTATTCGACATTCCGCCAACGCAAACGACAATTAAGAGTTCGTATTGGACCCAATATAAGCCCGTATCGTCATTGACAAACGATTCACCTATAGAATTCAGTATACCTGGCATCGGTGACGAATACATAGACCTTGCTCACACCCTTCTGAGTTTACGAGTCAAAATTGACCCAACTATCGACGAGTCTAATCTACCAACCGGCGTCACTGCAGACCACATGAAGAAAGTTGGGCCTATCAATAACTTTATGCACTCACTGTTCAGCCAAGTCGATGTTTATTTTAATCAAAAACCAGTCTCACAGCCGAGCAATAATTACGCATACAGAGCCTATATAGAAACACTCTTGAACTACGGACCTGCAGCTAAACACTCTCACCTGACTAGTGTTCTTTGGACTGACGACACAGCCGGAAAAATGAACGATACCAATACAGCAAACTTAGGACTTGCGAGGCGTCGTAATTATCTCACGTCTGCGTGACGAGTGGACCTCATCGGTCATCTCCATGTAGATGTGTTTAAGCAAGAAAAACTTTTACTCAATGGTTTCGAAGTTTGTGTACTAGCCCGGGGGCTGGGTATGCTTTCGTGTGCATTAAGGTGTCCAAGGAAAAAAAGTGGTTAATCTTATGTATTTTGAGCCGCTGAATCCAATGGTACCCGGCGTTTTTTCTAAAAAGTGGTATGTTTTGTTTAAATCGCAATTTTTTAAACAAATTATGAACAAACGGTTTTTTCGAGGTGGACTAATTTTTTTATATAACTTGGCTTATTTTAAGATGAAAAGGTCCCTTGCAATTTTCTCCTAAAATGCATATTTAAAAAGTTATGAATTTTTAAAGGTCGAAAATTTGACGTTTTTTGCAAT
>JAWWMK010049712.1:0-10149 GCA_035047105.1 Galeopsomyia nigrocyanea
ATAATATTTTTTCAGTCATTCCTACGATAAAATAAATAGCAGTATCTCATTCTACGTGAAAAAATACATTGAAAACATGTATCGCATTATTGAAAATAATGTTCGGTTGGTCCCCAATCTCAAAGAAGTAAAAATGTTGTAATTGTGCACTGCGCGCCGTTTCCGACCGATTGCTCCATCAAATGCATTTATTTACTTAGGCTGTGTCGGGCTTCTAACAATTATTTTCAACAATGTGATACATGTTTTCGATGTATTTTTTCATGTAGAATACGATGGTGCTATCGGTTTTAGCATAGGGATCGCCACAAAGCGCTAGGATCGAAAATATGTATTAGTTATCGCGAAAATCGCCAAATATGTCATTACTTTCAGAAGTTTAGGAGGGAATAAAAAAATAGCTATTTTTCTATGATGTGGGCACATTTTTTTTTCGATTCTATCTCGGATTCTACACACCAAATAGTTTGTAAAAATGGCTTCCGTTAACGCGTGCCTCTAATATATGAAAATTCGGACAAACGGTGCCGAATTATGGCAGTTTTTTTGTGGAATTGCTCATATAGTATGCGCCCGAGACGACGGCGGTGGCTGCGCGTCGCATTACGCAATATTTTTTACCGCGCGCACGTGGAAAGGGAGAGATGCGAAATAAGGCACGGGCGTAATATCCCAGATGGATTTTATGCGAGCGTTTCGGCTGCTTAGGTAAGCTACGAGTAACTCTCCTTTTCTTTATCTGTATGCTTGCTGTGTTGCGATTTTTATTTTCCCCTTGCCTCTCTGCTTAAAAAAAATATGATTACGTCGAGAGTAAAAGTTTTATTAGCTATAGTTTATATTATACTCGTTCAGAGTGATTCTCGTGATTTGTTACGGAATATTAACCCAAAAACTTATTCATTACCTACATGTAATGATAAAAATCAAATTTTTATGGCGCAATCACCCTAAAAATCCATTTCTTCGACCAATTTTCTCAATACGACACTCCAATTCCCAGCATGCATTTATTAGAGTAACTCGCATAATATTCGTTCGATAAATAGAATATCCCTCTGGTATTGTATCGCGTTCGGTAAAAGTTTATCGATCGTACAGTGCAAAACTTTCATTTACAATTTTCAATATCCCAAGCTTGCGCGCGAATATTCTGCGGTATCATTTTCCGGGCGAATTCGAAACATTCCCTTGATTGCCAATATCATATAGCCACTCGCGCGCCCTCCCGACACTTTTCAATTTATACTCGGCAGCCGTGTACAAAAATCGAGAGAGAAAGAACAACGAAAAAAAAGAGCAACGAATATATAAAGACGTTGAAAATGTAAAAGCTGCAATTGGAATCGTTACTCCAACCAGCGGAAAAATACAGTTTCCATTTTTGCCAAAGCAGCCCATTGTAAAGAATTTAAAAAGCTATCCTCCCTCGCTCGTCTACCCATTAGAATCAATACTCGGTTCTCTCTCTCTCTCTCTCTCTCTCTCTCTCTCTCTCTCTCTCGCAGAGTGCCACATCTGGTTATCCCTTTGCCGCAAATCCCTCATTATCCCTCTGATCCAGTAGGTATATATTCGGCGGCAGCACGGCTATATTCGTTGCTCCTCTTACATTTTTTAGCTCTACATCGAGACCGTCTCTCGTTTTCTCTCCCCTACTTAGTATATGAGGGTTATTTGGTTGGAGTCTCTCTTCTGCCAGCTATATATGGGGAAAATGGAGCTAGTACAGCGAGTATTATTGTTGCATGCGAGGCTCGTCGCCCCTTATTTCGTGCCTTTACGAGCTCGTATAAACAGTGTAAAGACGCGTAATCCTCGAGCGCGCGCGCGAACCTAGAGAGAGAGAGAGAATCCATATCGGTTTTGCGCGCGCGCGAGCTTTATTTATTCATCGTCGCCCCGCAGACACACGTCTATATATGACTTCTTTTATAACGCTTTAATAATACGGCCTCTCGATCCGCGCGCGACTTTAGTGCCTTGCGCGGAGTCTTAGCTGTGCGTTATATTGCGATGTATTTGGACGAAATACCCCTCACTGCTCGTTAATACAATGATTATATGCCTCGGTTATTAAACGCTTGGGTTGCTTGTACGCCGTTATGTCGATTCTGGAAACCATACCTTGTTTTGACAACGTGTTTCGGATAAAAACTTTAATGTTGTATTTTCTTTTGCTTCCTTGGAGGGGAAGCTTTGTTTTCTCTTTTTTTCGAATTTTCCGTTTTTTCGCTATAATTTTTTTGTTTTTGATATTTCACGCTTCGGAATCGGTTTTTTTGAAACAGCTAAACTTTCTGCGTGTCATCATTGAGGAATTTTACCATATATTTTGCAGCAGAAGTTATGGGAAGCCTATAAAGTCGTTTTATTATGGAATCCGTATGTGTGTATGTGTGTGACTTTATTGTCAACTGGTATGGCTTTCCTATTCGATGGATTCCTATGAATCTTTTTTCATATGTTGTGAAATCCGTCGACATAGCTATTTTTCAAAAATTAAAAAATATAGGTATTTTTTAAGGGTTTTTAGGTGTACTGTTTGTTTGTTTAGGTGTATTTCTTAAGGGTTTTAGGGTATACTGTTGTAACTTTGGATGTATAATGAATTTCTTAACGTGTGAGGGCTCATTTTGAAGCTTATTAAAGCAGATTTAAAATGAGCTGTTGTGCGCAAAATTTGGACATAAGTAGCCTCAGTTATTTCATTTCTAAACAACCCGTGTTTATAGGTGTGAGGTATATGAATTATTGTCATGCGCAAAATGCTGTTAATTTATTTTATTTTCGAATTTCTTAACGCTTAAGAGCTTATTTTAAAACTATAACATGTGCGGAAGAAAGTTACCCAGTTTGTCTAAACATTTTGCCCGAGAGATTTTTATTACTTAAAAAATAAATAAACTAAAAATACATGGTACCTCCAAGAAAGCATTCCGCCAGACCAGCTGGCAGCGTATTTTATTTTGAATAAATGTAGTTTCAATCTCTTGACAAAAGATGCTTTCGAAATGAATTTTATGAAAGTATAAGAAAACTGTTATACGCTGAATATCTACTGATTGGAATTTCTAGCTTTTCCACAATGAAATACTAACCGTAAAAATTTTAATAAATTATAGGGAGGATATATTTCATGTGCATTAAAAATAACTAACCGTTAAGACTAGACCAACTTCATATATTTCATTTTACAAAAACTGGATGGGTCAGCATATTGAGCAATAAATTAGTCCAATTGAATAGTCAATTATACAATACTTTGTACTTTTAATTATTAAATTTTCACTTATTAAGATCTTAGTACGTAAGTATTCTTTTCTATTCAAATCCTACGTACACGATTTTATACTCATCGGCGGGTTGGCAGTTATACGTAACTGCCTACGTGTTGGTTGGTTACATAAATAAAACCTCTAAAGCACGACTAAATAACCGCAGAGAAACATTGCACGCACGAGATATACACAGACAACGATCGTAAAATCTGAAATATTGTTTTCGAAATAAGTACAAATGTACCTCAATTCGGCTCAATTACGATCAATATTCACGGTAGGCATCATTCCATTAGCAATTAATAAAAGGCACATCGAGCTCTCCTCTCTACTCTCATCCAACTTGCCACTCGATCTCCTTAAGATGTATATTCCATCCACGCATAGCACTCAGACGCAAACGTCGCGAAATAAAACAATCAAGCTTGCGTGCGTGGTGCCATGCGCACAAGTGCGAGACGAGCGAGAAAAGTTAGGTCGAGGGAAGAAGTTGCCGGCGGGGGATTGAATTTACACGAATCAGAAGTGAATTTGCAGCCCGAACGCCAAAGAGAGGATACAAGCTCCGAGAGAGCAGGAGCAGAAAAAAAAGCAGAGTGAATTTACGAGTACAGAAGTACGTTGGCGGGAAGAAGAGTCGTGTCGGAGGAGGTTTTGAGCTCTCAATCAATGGTTTGATCGGGCGCGCGTTGCTGCTGCCGGGTCATTTACCCGCTGACGGCACCCACGGGAAATCACGTGATGCGATTGCGATCGATTCGACTCACACTCACTGAATGTTGCCTAACGACGCTAATCGATCCGTCAAATTGCCACTTCGACGGAGAAAGCTTTTCTGCAATTCTCATCTTCTCTCTTTCTCCTTCTTCTTTTTTTTTTATGCGTCGACGACGGGGCGACGATGAATAGAAGATGCGCGCATAGGTTAGTGCCTGCGTTAAGGGCCGGAGGTGACGAGCACCTTTTCTGATGGACACACTGCACGGAATGAGAGAGAGAGAGAGAGGGTAAATGGACGACGGTGACACTTGGATTCGCCAACTGCCTTTGTTGGATTTGGAGGAAACTCGATCGGCGCGACGCGACGTTGATGGAGGCTTTTATTGGCTCCTCATATTTTCTGATCTGCCCGAGTTAATGGACGAAATGCATGTAGAAGTCCAATCGACAACTTTTTAAGATCGATTGGTTTTAAGATGCGCACAATGTTACGCAGAATGTCGAAATAATTAATTAACTGTTTTTATTGTAGATGCCAAAACATTCATTAAGTATTCAAAGTTAACAATATACATTTACGTGAACAAATATATTTAAATGAAAACTATAAAAGCAATAATGCATATATAGATAATAATGCATATACCAGCGTCTTTACAACTGCCCCCCCAGAAAAAAAGACAAAATGTCGTAGCTTAAAAGCGTCGCCTCAATGAATAATAAAACAATGAAAATGATAATAAGACCGAGATAGAAATAAGGTCAAAAGTTCTTATCCCAATACATAACGTTAAGCGCAACGACGCGCGGATATAACTTGCACTGTCGTCGTAGTCGTCGGGAGAGGAAAGATTTAAAAGGGCGCGCCTCGAGCGCCGCGCTTGCGGAGAGATAGCCGCTCGCGATTAAAATTGAAAGGCGAACGTCGCGCGGCGTATTTTGCTTAATGCTCGCGATCTGCGAGCGATCTAGGTCGGTCAGTTTCTGACTCTTGCCAAAAATCTGCCCGCGACTCTGGGACACGTTCCAACTTCATACGCCCTCCGGGATAATGCGATTTTCCATGCAAGGAATAAAAGAGAGAGAGAGAGAGAGAGAGAGAGAGAGAGAGAGAGAAACAAAAGATTCGATCGATCGGAATGTTTAATTATGAGCGATTGCTTGAATTTTGGATGTCGAATGAACACACACAAGCCAAGAGGTCGAGTTGGCAGGCGCGTTTTAATGACGAGTTTGCCCATGTAGGGTTTGACGTATGTGCCACCTGACGTTTACCAAAAATGTGGAAAATGTGTGTACTCCATCGAAATTCAGCGAAAGTACTTTCTGGCACTGAATTTATATGGCCTCTTCGTTTGTTTTCCGAGGGTAAATAATGGAACGAATGATCGGTGAGTTCTGTTTAAATTACAACGTCAAAAACAATATATTAAAATTTGTAACAACTTGAATAAAATTGTAAGCCAGATTCCTTCAGTTGCCGAGCAATTCAGGAGAAAGAAAGAAGAGAAAAAAAAAGGCAAAGAAGAGCACGTCAGATTACATCTTATACGAGAACATAAAGTCGAGTCGCGACAAGAGAAGAAAATTTAATCAGGCCCGCAGCTTCAATATTCTTTAACGCGTCCTTTCGCGCTTGCGGCTGTAAGTGCCACATCAAAGCCATTCAATTTGTCCTAGAGATGAGTATTACAACCCCTTTTCCAACGTTAGCGCGCGCGGTGGCCATTAAAGGACGCGGCTTAGAGGTGAACAAAGTCGCTACTCGCCTTACAGAAATCGTACTCGTAAAATCGGTAGGTACAAGCCCCGCGACAAACCTGCACCACGCCCGGCCGAAAACCCCTTTTCGTATAAGGGCAATAAAGCCACGCGCGAGCTGGCAATTTCGAACTACTTAGACCGAGTGGGTATAGTCGTATAACGCGCCCGAAAACGCTCGGCAAATTTATCACTCCCAGCCGTATGTGTACGTACGTATGTAAGCGGAAAGAGAGGAGGAAAACGCGAGTTTAATAATTCATCTGTGCGCGCGCGCTCGCACACACACACACACACACACACACACACACACACATACACGCGCGCCAGAGCATTTCGTCTGCGCCGCGCGTGAGAGTCGAATTGAAACTTTATCGACTTTGCCTCCTTTTTCTCTCCTTTACGCGAATATGGTGTACTCCCGACTTACCCCGACCGATAAATTATTACTTACCTCTTTCTTTTCTCGATTTACTTTAATTTAGGGACTTTGCCTTTTTCTAGAACTCTCGATAACGTTATTTTACCTTGTAGCCAAGTTATTATGGGGTTTGATGGAAATAAAAAATCAAGTTTTTATTCATTTTCTTCAATTCCTCAAATTCATCGATTACTAGCTATGTAATCACAATTTTGTTAGAACCAGAAATTATTAAAGTATGTTTATTCTTTCGTTTTATTATGAAAGTTCGTGTAAAAAATATTGTTTTATAAATGTTTCATTGAAAAATCATTGTATTTTCGTGAATTTCAAATGAATGCCATCTGCCGGTCCCAGTAAAAATCTTCTTCTGTGCGTTACGTAAGGAATTGCAGTTTTATCACAGACTTCGATCTTATAACTCCTCAAAATAGTAATAAGTCCAGTTTTCGTTTGCATGCTTCCGAATCGCGCTCCTGAAAATATTTTATCATGACGACTTTCATTACATAGTACAGAATAAACATCTTACCTATACAATTTCGCGGACCAGCTCCAAAAGGTAAATAATAAGAAGGATGTCTTTTTTTTATATTATCTTCGTTGAATCTTTCTGGATCAAACAAATCGGGATTAGGGTAGATCTTAGGATTTCGATGAATTCCATATACAGGAATCCACACTCTGGTATCTTTGGGAATCGACAATTGACGAGAGGTGAAGGTGTAATTTTCCATCGCTTGTCGAACTAATAAAGATACTATTGGAAACTTCCTCAATGTTTCTGCAAAGTTGCATGATGCGTGAATCACAATTAATTCAAAAGTAAATTATTTAAATATATATCTACCGCTGATAACTTGCTGCAAGTACTTCATATTTTCAATGATCGAGTATTCTAGAATCCCGTTATTTTTCGTAATCTCGTCGTTAATTTCTTCTCTAAGTTTATTTTGAATTTCTGGTTGGAGAGCCAATTCATAAAGAGCATTGCTCATAGTCGTTGACGAAGTTTCGAAACCAGCAAAGAAAAATGCAAATGCTTGCGCAGTCAGCAATGAATCCGTTAATTCTGTGACAAAAAAAATCAATTGCATCATAAAATATTTAGTTATGTATCTGCCTCAAAATAGATTTCTGTAGAAAGATTACCAAAGTCAAATTTATCCGGGTGATCTCTCAATTCGACAAGCATGTCTACGAAATCCCCTCTTTTTACATTATTCTTTTTCCTATACTCCATGGTTTCTATCATAGATTTTATGAAAAAATCATTGATTTCATGATCGTACATAAAATATCCTAAAAGAGTAAACAATGACGGACATATAGCCTTGAGTCTTATTTTAAAAAGCCTCCACTTATCGGCATAAATAAATTTCCTTCCAACCCTGCGAAAATCACTATTTTCATCAGCCAAAGCTTTCATATCGATTCCAAAGACACACGCGCCGATAACATCAGTGCTAAATCGCGAAGTGAGCTCGCAGCATTCGACCACGTCGTCACTTTTTACCATCTCGCCCAGAGTATTTTCAAGATGCTCGGCGCACTGCCTCATCAGATAAAACATCTCCCTAAGTTTGACGGTCGTAAACATGGTCGTTTGCTTGGCTCTCAAGGGTCTCCATCTTGCAGCTTCAAGGTTGACGAGATTGGCCGATAACGGCTCGATGCTCTCGAAGATACGAATGCCACGATTGGCGAACGACGAGAAGTGCTTTATCAGAACTTCTTTGATTAGCTCGGCATCGTTGATGATTAAAATCGGCGCGCGACTCGCGTAGACGCCGAACATCGGCTCGTCGCTGTACCTCTCGTACTCGCGTCTCACGAAGTCGGGAATTGAGATTTTGCCAAACATTATGTCCTTAAAGTTGCCGTACAGAGGAATGGGCTTCGGGCCGATGACGCCGCGACTCTGCCAGAAATTGAAAGTTGAGGTGAAGTAGTAGTAGCCGCTGAAGAGTAATGCGGTCAAGCCGCCGAGAATCTCCAATATCCCGATTTCCATCTTGAGAATTTATAGGTTGACTCACTTCTCCTGCAAGAAAGATATTATTCAGAAACGTTGCAAGAATCTCGTACAATCACACAACATTGAAATTCTAAGAACTTTCAATAATATTTAATATTTTGCACTTAAAGAAACGAATATTATTTAGTTCGTATAGAATGATTTTTTGAATAAGAAAAGTACAATGCCTTCTTGTCATGTACTATGAAGTTCCAATTCATGATTTTTGTATAATTTTTAATGTTTTAGAGCAGAAATGAATTGTTTCGATTAATCCAGCAAAGTGAAATTTCACTTTATGTACCGACGTAAAGTGACGCGGAACGTTATTGTGAACTACCTTTGTTCCGATTTTACGTATGATAAAAATATATAATCGGTTGTTGCTTCAAGATAAAGTATATATAAAGTATAAATAACTTTACGAATAAGTTTGGATTTGCTTTTAAATCGTTTATTAAAAAGACCTGAAAGTTTAGATTCGAAATTTTTGTAACATGCTTTTTTGAATAAAAACAAGAAAAAAATAAACTCAAATCCGAACGGCAAAATTGAAACAGATGTATCTATTTTTAGGCCGACCCCAGCTTAAAGGATCAATGACCGTAGATTGAGTTTTATGTGGCGCTTGAAGGAAGGTGTCCGAAATCCACAAAACAGATGGCATAGTCTCGTTCTTACACGCGATGACAAGACATAAATCCCCGACAACAACAAAAAATCAGAAATCCACCTCCCGACAAAAATAATCTCTTGGGCACAGATTCGTGATACACATAAATAATAATTCCCAATGCACGTGTGTATGTGTGTGTGACACTTGGCTTTCCACAGCAAATAAATTTTACTTTACTTGCCACCTATATATACAAGTAAAAAAAATTAGCTAATCCATCCCTCTCTTCGTAAGTGTATACCTTCATTGCGAAAGGTGCTATTCATAACTGTCGACGCTCGCTTGCTTACACACAAACACACACACACACACACACACACACACACACACCAGTGAGGAAGTTTGCCGGTTTTATTCCCATCTGGCGCCTCCCCAGGTTGCGGATCGGGGGACGCTCGCCACAGCAGTGGAGGGTACCGCAAAAATTAAATATGCGGGGCGGACAACTAAAACCGGATAGGGGAAGGAACCCCGGAAAAAATACAGCCACACTCACATACATCTACACACTACCACACGCACAATCACCCACATACACACAGACACGCACACACCTGCACACAGTCACACACACTCAGCGGTGCTGCCACGAAGGTCCTCGGCACCCCGGTACCGCTGAACACGAAGGGTGGCAAGGGCAAAACCAAATTTCAGCGTGCCTAAAATGATGGATAGTACCCAGGCAGGTTTTAATAATCCCGCCGTCAGTTCCGATCAGGTGAAAGCCCTGGTGGCTGACGCACGCCTCCATGTGACTGAGTCACATCAGTCACATGAATCTGGGAGAGGCGAAAGTACGCTGCAACAACAACAAACCAGCGCACTCGTAGGTAACCTGGCGAGTGCTGCAATGGGCAACGCTACAGGACAGCTAGGGAATGGGATCCCGAATATATCATCCCAAGAAGAGCCGGAAGGTAATCGGAGTACTCTTCCCATAAAGAAGAAGAAAAAGCCCAGTGCATGGGAAGAGCATGAGAAGCTTATAGCCAAACTCGCGGAGCATCTGAGTGAGAAAATGCCGGACGGAAAATCCCGAAGAACGGTGACAGTGGAAACCCGCAACCTGGTAGAAGGTATCAAAGCGTCCTTCACAAAAGTAAGGAATCTGATGCAGGCTGCACCGAAGAGCATCATCTCATCAACAGCGGCACCTGGCAAAAAGACTGACGGACCGGCCAGCCAGAGAGTCCAGCAACTCAGCGCTGTCCAGAAGGAGCTGTTCCAGACGCCAGGAAAGACAAACTGGTACAGCCCCCTCCAAGAGACCCCG
>JAWWMK010049723.1:0-10148 GCA_035047105.1 Galeopsomyia nigrocyanea
TTAGGTGTACGGACACCATGTCCCGGTTTTACGTTACTGTCACCGTAATTTTTCCGGTGAACATTTTCTCCGTGTATAAAGTAACTCTACCACATAATGTCATTAAGATTTCAAACAGCCGTAACTTTTTACCGCGAGAGAAATTGTGAATGGTTGTGATCTCACTTCAAACCTGTTTCGATCAGTTTGATAATATCTAACCTGAGTTATCACACTTTGAAGAAAGGTACTTTTTTTTTGGTGAAAGAAAAACTTATTTTTGGTGTAAAAAAGTGAGTGAAGGGGAGGGTAGGGCAAAATGGCCCCCTTAACTTTAAATTTAACTGGAGCCGTTATAAGAGAGATAATCAGCTTCAGGATGGTGTATTTCGATTCAATGGAGCAAATCCTGCAAAATGCTACCAGTCAAAATTTTTTTCGAGACCATTTTCCATTTTAAAAATCTATTTTATAAAAAGATTGGATTTTGGCGACTTCAAAATCTTAGGGACAAAATGGCTCCCTTTTCTAAGACTTGTAACTTTGCAGATTTTAAACATATTTGAACGCAATTTATGGCACATTCTTTGTCTTGTTAAGAGCTTTTGTTTGGTTGGTCGCGCGATTATTTTCGACGAATAGAACGTCAGCTACAGGTAGTTGAATATCGTAACTTTTCAATGAAAAATCGGATTTCTGTACAATTTTATCAGAAAACCATGCACAGGAAATTTTTGTATGCCTGAAGAAAAATTCTATATATGAGATCACAAAGCTAAGTAGTTCACTAAAAAGAAAAGACCACACCCTCCGGGTCATGGATTTCAATAAAACTTGGTCAGTGGCCTTCTTTTCTGTAGAAATGAACGTCCCTTGAAGGATCCTGTCCCATGGGCCTTTGTTCAAGAGTTATCGGGACTTATATCGGATACATTGAAAAATAGAGTCCCTATATAAATCGAAATAACTGTCGAAATATTGAGTTAATCGTAATTTTAGGGTTACCAATCAAAAGCTGAGATCAAATACCTCTGTTTCAAAAAAAAAATTTGTCAAACAATTCCAATCCGTTCGTAAGTTGTGTCGATTTAAATTTTTCATTCATAATACTTAATAAAATTTTCAGAACCCCAAAAGTGCTCGATTATTATGAAAATCTTTATCGCGACACAACTTACGAACGGATTGGAATTTTTTGACAAATATTTTTTTTAAACAGAAGGATTTTATCTCAGCTTTCGATTGATGACCCTAAAATTACGATAGAGTCAATATCTCAAGATTTATTACGATTTAAATAGGGGCTCTGTGTTTTAATACATTACATATAAGTCACGACAACTCCCGAATAAAAGCCCATGGGACAGAACTCTTCAAGGGGCTTTCATTTCTACACGAAAAAAAGGCAACTGACCAGGTTTAAACAAAATCCGTGACCGGGAGGGCGTGGTCTCCCCTTGTAAGTAGAGAATAATCTTCTGGAAAGCAAAGGACGGTAAAAAAAATAAATATACACATTTTAAGACAAAAAAACCTTACAATGTCGGGGGAAAATGGCCCCCTAACTGTTCAAAGCTCTTTAGAAATAAAGGTATAATGTTTTATAGCTCACCAAATAATGCAAATGGTTTGTTTTGTTATTTCTAATGATATACTATTAAACCAGATTTTATAGTAACGTCCTTCATAGTAAACTCAAAAGGGGGATATTTTGCCTCACCTTCCCCTACCTAACAGCGCCACTTTAAGTAAAATAAAAAGTGTAACAATATCAGGCTCGACACCGTGCTTCTCGTGCGGGTTGCTCCGAGTTGCTCGTGCTTATCTAAGCATTTCGGATGTACGAGTAGGTTCGCTGGTTTGATTTGAGGGTTCAGAAAGAATAAGATAAAGTATATAAAGTAAAAGTGATTTATTCTATAAGACTTATGAATTACAAAGTATAACGTCGTCGGAAGTGCTGGATGTGTCCGATCTGGAAACGAAAATATTATTTCTCAGATACTTTGCTTACTAAAATTATACTTAAATGCTAGAATTTCCTTTCATACATACGGGTACATTGTTTTACCGACAAATGGTATTCTAAAACCGTAGGTATGAAAAGAGATTTGATAACGCTAATAGAGATTCGTCTGTATCGATCGATTATACTATATCTGTCGTTTCAAAGAAATGGTAAATTCCGTAAAGTCAGTCGTTCGTTTGATTCTACTGTCAAGAATCGCGATCGCGCTGTCCCGGCTAGAGGATCTCTTCTAGAGATGTTCGATTCCATTCGATTATTTAAAATGATTCGATTATTTAATCGATTAGTCGATTATTTTCGCGATTATTTTCAGACTCGATTATTACAGGATCGATTATTTTTTGGCCGATAATCGAATCGAACTTGAACTCAACTAGTGCGCAGCGTCTTGCTAAATCTTGCGGTACCGGAGGATCTAACTAACAGTTGTTATTGTTCGTAGCCATGTTAATAGCCATGCTCATTAGCAAACTTGTAGCATTAACTTAAAGTTAATATTTGAATAAAGCTTTAATTGATTTACACAATGTGCTCGCTTTAGTTAATCAAATTTTTTTCATATATTTATGTCCAACTCGATTCATTCGATGATTCGATTATTTTCAAATAAAATCGATTATCAAGGATCGATTATTTTGACCATTCGATTATTAGTATTCGAATCATGGATACTGTATAAAGGATGCGAAGCATCCTATACCGCCCCATACAAAGTTCTACCGGATCTCCCTCCCCTACAACTAAGCCGTCCGTCCTTCTGCTAGTGCTGCCGCCACAGGCTGCCGGTGGAACTTATGTACTTATGGCGGGCTGGCGTCCGGCTTTTAAATAGGATTAGATATAGATAATAAGATCAAACGTATTATAAGATTGTACGCTCGCTAATCCGTTTCCATGGCTGACCCTAAGCCAACGGTAAATTCATGGAATATTGGAGTACGCAAGTAATCGTTGACGGTGTCGGTCACTTTTCTTCAATTTCAAACGCTTGTTTTTTACGTGACCAATTATTTATATAATGATATGCATTTGTTTTTTATTTTCTCACAATGGGTGGTAAAGCGACGTGTTCGGTGCGCAAATGCAAAACAGGTACAGCAGCAGAAAGAAGAGAAACAGAAAACAATGAAACCAGACAGTGTAGTTTATTTGCAGTACCGAAGGTAAGTCAATTTGATTAATATGATTATTATTAACTGCTTTTTCAATTAATATAATTACATTGGAACTTTCTAGAATAAAGAGGAACGTGCAAAATGGTCAAATCTACTTGAACAGTCTCTTGCCGAGAATGATAAAGTGTGCGAATCACACTTTCATTTCAAACATTTGAACATTACTGGGGAAACTCTCGTTATTGATGGGCAAGAAATTCATATGAACCGCGTGTGATGTACGCTCAACAGAAAAACAGTAGTGCCTATGCTTACTATTCTTAACCATGATGAAGTAAGTCAATAAAATAGACAAAATAAAAAAAAATTTCCATTAATTTTGAGATATCATATAAAATTTTATTTTGATTCCAGCATATTGATATTAGAAGAAAATTAGAGTTGCAGGCTTACAATAGAATAACCGTAAATCTTGAAAACCAGAACACACATGTGATGGACGTTGATACAAATTTACACGACACTAGTTTACTTCATACTAGTGAAGCTCATGGCCAAGAAAATATGGAAATTGATTCAGAAGACACTGATTTCTCTGGCATTCAAGACATGATTGAAAAAATGTATCTTCGTAAAGGTTGGACATGGACGGCGACGGAGAATAAAATCGTATTGGTATTATTTGATTTTGAAACTTGCAACGCTCGTTGTTATTTGGAAATAGCATCAGACTTGACGATCAAAGTATCTATTGTTACTTTGTTACTTTATTTTTCTCAGAGACATGATAATTTTCTATGTTTTAGGCTTTTTTATGTGAGAAAAAAGTGGAAATAAAACTGCCTATTAGATCTATAAAATCATTTGACGATTTCTTGAAGATTGCAAAGTTCTTGGAAAATGCTAAATTATGTGCTGGCACTGGAATTTTTTTGCGATTTACGATTCAAAGACTTTTCAGTCAACTCTGCTCAACACAAACTGACAAATATATTAGATGAAGGAGGTAAGACCGAGCGAAAATGTTTTTCTTTTGACAAAAATACTTGAAGATACAGTGATGTATGTAGCTGCACGAACGCCATTGTATCGAGATATTTTAACTGCAATTGTCGACCAACTGATACAATTTGACAAGCTCGTGTTTATCGGTTGTTGTGCTCATGCAAAAAAAGCAACTGTGAAATTTATTAATTTTTACTTGCAAAGACGAACACAGTTTCTCTGCAACTTTTATAATAAAAAAAGTGGTGAAGTAAAAAAGCTTCTAAATCAAACATAAAGAAATCCAAGCTACCAATTGAACAATTGTCAAATATTTAAAAAAAGATTTCTCTGCGAATAGCATTACAATTATCTGTAAATAATCTGTACACAATGTAAAATAAACGATGTATTCACTGATTAACTATCTGAAAGATTCCTGTATCTGAAAAATAATTGCCATATGCTGTAAAAAAAGGAATAAATTATAACGTAATAGGAATTTGAGCTGCATCAGTTTAAAAGCCGGACGGCAGCCCGCCACAAGTGCATAAGTTCCACTGGCAGCCTGCGGCGGCAGCACTAGCAGAAGGACGGATGGCCTAATTGTGGGGGAGGGAGAGCGGGACCCTTCGCAGCATTGTGCTTAGCATCCTTTATACAGTATCCATGATTCGAATACTTTTTTGAATAATCGAACATCACTAGTCTCTTCCCTAAAGCCTCGTAGAGACTAGAGGTTCGAGCCGAAGGTGGCTAGCCAATATTAGCACTGGTTAGTCAGTTACGACCAGCAGCTTGCTGGAAGCGAACTCGATTCGTTGGTCGGCGGTGTGCCGGTATATATCCTATACTCCACTACTTCTCTTGTGCGTCGGCCTGCCTCTAGTCGTTGTCCCCCTGGTGGACGAAGTTGGGACTAATCTGCCTGGCGCATGCGTATCGCTTGTGGAGGTATATTTGAATATACCGTCACAAAAGTATTTTGGTTCGGCTCTGGCAGTGAACGAGAGCAGAAGTGTTTTCATTCGTTCCGTGATTGTCAACAAAATGAGCTAGGTAACACCGTGCGCGTAATTGGGTCCTTGCCCTATTGTGCTGATTCCTACACGTATGAACTAAATAGTACCCTTACGAGAGAAAAAAAACAATTAAAATGGCTTTTCTAAACAAAAGCCAGACCCCACAGAACCTACAGTCTAATATTTATCCGTATAAAGTTGATTCCGCAGCTAATCGCAGTTATTCAGCAGCGACGCAAAGCAGTGATTTTCCAGTGAGAGAACAAGGTTTGATTTTGGATTTTGTCGATGGATGAACGCTTACAGAATACACTTTTGCAGTAGGAGATTTAATTCAACCAAAAAATATTATTTACGCTACAAGAATTTCCAAGAATCGTGTGCGCCTTTACTTGTCCAGCAAAGAAATAGTCGATGAATTAACATAAGACCTCTAGCAGCCAAGCATAAAAGATTAATTTTTTTCTAACGTAGCTCCACCGATCTCTCATCACGTCATTGAAAATATTCTGGATAACCTAGGTGTCAAAAGATTTGCTCCCATCACGACTCTGAAAGCCTCCACTACCGAAGAAGGTTATAATCATGTCCTCAGCTCTCGCAGACCAACATACATCGATCCAAGCGACATAACCAAATTGCCTGAAATTGTCAAAATTGATTTCGAAGATTTCTCCTACTACGTATATCCGAACACCGAGACACTCAAATGCTTTGTATGTAACACTGAAGGCCACATCGCCAAGCTATGTCCTAGCGCGACTAATGTAAACAAAAACATGAGCAGTACAGTTGCCGCATCGAATGTAGAAGACACTCTTGCTACGTCCGAGAAAACTCAAACAGCTGTTTTACCTGACAATTCATCCTCTCCTGTTTCACAACAAGGTACACCTGAGAATAGTGACGGAATTGATTGTGTTTTTGCAGTGCCACTGACCCTACAAAAAAAAAAGAGCTCTTTCGACTGTAAGCAGTAGTAGTGCTTCAGCAAATTCAAATTTATCAGTGAATCTCACCATTACAGACAATGACACCAGTGCTGAAGAAAAAGAAAAGATTTTTGAAGAGCATCTAAATGACATCAACAGAAAATTAGGGCCTGCTTCTTAACTCATTGACAATAACAAGGACAATCACCCTCTAACAATAAGTCGAGAAGAATTATCAAAATTTTTAGTGACTGTTTACGGAAATAAAAATATCGTTGGCGAGGCCAGTAAATACACAGCTAACACTGCTGGACTGATCTCTATGTGGACGGAATGCCGCGAACTTATCATGGATAAAAATCTGAAATCAAGAATAAGCAGAGTCACAAATAAACTTCAAAGTACCATCAACTCCCAAGATTTACAAATTAGCGGTGAATCCAGTTCCGACGAATTCTATGAAACTTAAATTTGAACGCAAGTACACTGCGCACTTTTTATCAAGGTCATCAAACAGAAAAAAAGGAATGTACTATCAAGTTTGCTGAAAGTCTAAACGCACACTCGAACCTAAGCTATGTAATGCAAAAGTGTAAAATCATTAAAAACAGTTGGACCAAGCCGCTGACTAAGCACACAACTGAAAACCTTCAGTTTTCCGATAAAATTGGCGCATAAAACTATGCTTTCAAAAAAATCAGGTGTCGGACGAGACGTGGATTCCGAATTGCCAGACAAATGAGTTTTTTGACACCACCTTTGACTTTGTTGAATTTAATACTGCACTTGATTCTAAAAATATAAAGTCCGTCCCGGGCATGGACGGTATCGACTTTGAAATGATTCAAAATTTCCCAATCAAGTTCAAAATAATATTATTTGACATTCTAAACGAAATGTTTCAAAACAATGATTTTCTGCAAACTTGGAAGCAGTCCTTCCTACATTTTATACCAAAATTAGATAACAAGGGCGTAAGACCAATCTCGTTAACTTCTTGCATGTGTAAATTCTTTGATACGATGGTCAAAAATAGATTGTCATGGTGGGTTGAGTATCATAATTTTCTCCCTAATAGTCAAAATGGCTTTCGCAAAAGCAAATCGTGCGCCGACAATCTCACAACTCTGACCCACATAATTGAGGAAGCTTTCTTAGAAAAAAAAACACCTCCTTGCGGCACTCTTGGACGGCCAAGGAGCTTTTGATAACATTAATATTGACGTTTTGCTATTGAAGTTAGCAGAAATTGGCTGCTCCAAAAATACTGTTAGTTTTATTAAATTTATTACCCACTGAAGACTTGTATTCTCAGATTAATTAAAAGACAACCACCGACTGACTTTCAAAGGAGTACATCAAGGAGGTATGCTAAGCCCCTTACTATATATTTTGTATGTATCGCATATATTCAACGGCCTGCAGAAAAGCGTCATTGTTTCTTAGTTCACGGACGATATTGCGTTGTACATTAAGTGTGAATCTGTAGAAAGAGGAACTAGAATATTAACCAACGCTATTAACAAAATTAAAACGAATCTCGAGGCAATCGATTTAGAACTCACAGAAAAAAAAACAAAACTTATTCACTTTAACAATAAAAACATACTGCCGGGAACCGTTAAGCTTAAACTAGGTGACTGCATTATAAAATCTGTACTAGCTGCACGCTTTCTCGGTATCGTCTTTAATTATTAATTATCATTCACTCAACAAATAATGTTAGTTGCAAATAGATATTCAAAAGCCTTGAACGTAATAAAATTTTTAAGAGGCACTTGGTGGGGCGCTCACCCTCAAATTCTTATTCTCTTATATAAAAGCTATATTAGATCAATTATGGAATACGGGTCGTTCGCTTACTTTCTAAACCGCGGTGATATGGTAGAAAAACTAGAAGTGATCCAATGCAAAGCAGTTAGATTAGCTATGGGATTTTGAATTAGCACTCCAAACAATGTAATTCTCGCTGAAGCCGAACTCCCTCTAATTGTACACCGAATTGAATATCTGTGCAAGTGCTTTGCAGCGAAATCTATGCCCAATACCAGCAGAATAACTACGCAAACCATTGTTAAACATTTTCACATTGTTAAAAAGAAAAAATGTAAAAATGTAGTGCTCTGTCTTCTACTTATTACAAGATGCATTATTCCTATAATGGAAAATCGCTCAATTATTAAGGGGGCTCCAGCACGGAAAGTGCAGAGATTATGTATAGCTCTACTTATAGATCAAAATGCACTGAATCCAACGGTATCCTTATGTACCTGGGTAACCGGCTACCTGGGTAGCCGTGGAAAATTTTAAGATATTTTATCTCAAAGTTTGGATATTTTTATAGGTTATACATGAGTTCTTATGGAGCGAAGTGAAATAATTTTAGAAATCGTTTATTTAAAAGTACACAATAGAACAGTTGCGTGGCAGAAAACTAATATTTTGTAGAAAAAACATCAAGCTTTCAGATGGTATATCACAAAGTATGGGTAGCCGTGGGTTTTTTTAAGTTATCAATGAAAATGTTACTAAAAACACCTAAAAATCAATGCCGCGGCGAGACGCTACTTCACTAAAATGATTCTTAAATTTTTTCTGATGAATATTAAGACGTCAAATTTGATATACACATTCCTGGGATATTTAAAATTAATATGATATTAATAAAATTTAGGTTTTTGAAAATTCGTAACACACTTTTGTAGATAGAAGTTTTGTATTCCGTCACTTTTGAGGTTACAATTTTTTCTGGATGAACAAAGAAAAATTTTGACTTTTGGCAAAGACTACAGCAAATTAAATACCATAAAGAATTCTTCCAATTTTTTTTTCAAATTAATTGATTAGTAATTATTAAGGGCATGTGGTACTCAAGTATTACCGTATTTACCAACATGTCGGTACAAAAAGGGCTTTGTCAGCTTCTAGATTTCTATACTGTGAATATCTCAAATAAGTTTGGTAACATTTGAACAATTATTTCGATAAGTTATCCGGGTTCCTGATATGCGAACCTAAACATCGCATCGAAATAATGTACCGAATTTTGTAAAAATTGAACTAATTATTATTTATTTAATAATCTAGAAGCTCACAGAGCGTTTTTTCAGAAATTCACTAAAAAAAATACGGTTTTTATGAGCGGGGTCTGCCGTACCGACATCTAAATTTGAACAATAACGACTAATAATTGATAAATGAGAGGTGACATTATTGATTAAAGTGAATTTTATCATTAGCTGCATAGGTTTTTACATAAAAAGTACTTTTATTTCATAAAATTGTTTTTTTAATGTTCGGTTTGTCGGCAACGAACAGCTGATTTGAGAGCGAGAGAGACAGTAGCGATCGGCCAGCCCGCAAGCCACGTGCTTCGTGTTGTATAGCTTGCTGTAGTTGTCAAATTTTCGTTATTTGTGTTTTGCTATTAACTATGGCCTATTTCATAATATTTTATTGCTTGTAGTGGGTGCAGTTGTGAAGTGACCGAATAAATGACTTGCGCATATAAGTGTTGCTTGGTGCTTGCTTGAAAAAAGTGAGGTTATGCATGTTGCTGTGCTGTCAACGGGGAATAACAAATTACATTAATTAGCTTTTTTTTTAACTGACGACGTTTCTCTAACGCTATTTATACAGTGTTGCTTCTAAAATTAACTAACTTTGCATGTGTGTCTTGTATGAGTTGCTTGTTTTAGTTTTGCATATTGAAAAATATTATTGGGCTTATCAATTAACACGCATGAATCGCATAGCTCATTTTATTTGTATATTTAATTATTGCTCCATTTGCTATCAAAAATAATAATTATTAATGCTTTTTGCATGACTAAAGCATGCTTTAATTTTAACTTATATTATGCATAGCACACTGCTTTATCGACAGCCGCTCGCAGTCTTCCGTGGTTCCCATATGCCCTTAAAGTTACAGCGAGTTGAGCATATGAAGTGTTTTCTTAATGCGCCTAAACGAGGTTGAGAACCGGTTGAGAACCACTATGGTGCTGGAGCCCCCTTAAGAGGATGACGGAGTAAATGACCGCTTCGGGAGAAACGATTATACATAAATAATTTACAGTTTACATGA
>JAWWMK010049734.1:0-10148 GCA_035047105.1 Galeopsomyia nigrocyanea
TCTCGTTCGTTCTTGCCAGGATTTTTGGCACACGAGCGACTGCCAAGAGAATGTGTGTAGTGGTGGTATACGCCTCTGCCGTTAATTGAGGTGGGGTGGCAAAAAAAAAAGAAGAGTAATATACTCTTTGAAAAAGCTTTCGACAAGTGTGTAATACTCCCTCGATAACTAGAAGTGTCGAGTTCCTCATTATACAGGGAAAAGTGTCGGACGGGTGCGGCTGCAATCTAATTACATTTTAAAATGAGAAAACGTCATCCCTCGTCTCGCGCGAGTTCATGCATCGTGCTTATATATCGACAGCTCTCGGGTGCAATTTTCATACACGAACGTGAAATGTATGTGACGTACACACAAACATGAAGGAGAGCGGCTAGCAAAAGAGACATTTGACGTTGGACGAGATAAGTCATTACAAAACGCGAACTGCTGCATACTTCGGATTAAAGTCGCTTATCGTTGGCAGTGTATATAAAGCGTTGCCGATCGACAAGTGTCACTGATAAAATACGCTACCTCGCGACGATTCAGTCAAGCTCGCTCGCGAATCGACTTCTACACTGCTGCTGCTGCCTTATCGATCGCAGTGCCGGTGTCGGTTTTGCAATATATAAAAGCACTTCATAATCCGAAACGATAAAGTTGGTTTCTTTTTATTACACGAGCTAACAATCAAATTTTTCAACTTTATTCGATATTCAATTAAATGAATTCATCTGGAAGCTTCCGATGACGAATTCGTGTAATGGAATTGAAGCACACGCGTATCGAAATAAATTCCGCAATTTCGATTGAACAGCGCACGCGGACACGTTTGCCTCGTGCACGTGCGTAAAGTTTTAATTATTTTCTAACGATAATTTCGAAACTGCATATTTACGATTCTATAATCATACACATTACGTTTCCTTTTGATAAATACTTCGATTTATTCCTATACGTCTATGTTATTTTACAATTTGAACAAAAATATCCGCGTACACAACGCGAAAGTTACGATTACGCGTTCCGATACATTTATATAAATATTGACAGTTGCAGCAGCGAAATCACCTTCGACGCGGTGTATTTATTAACGCTGGATCTGAATAAAAATCTTTATTGTACATTTTTTTTTTCACGCTCTGAATGCGCATGACTTGGCAAAAAGGATAAACGATTGCAAAGGTCGCGATGAATCATCAATTGTCCATTCATTTATAACGAAGCTCGTCGCGCTAAAAAAAATATATATATATATATATATGTATCCATCTTTCGAGCCATATCCTTTGTGATTTATATGTATTTTTTTGTTCATTTTAAAAACATCACCATTTTAAAAAAAGCCTCGACCCGTCGCGTTCAAAGTCCATCATCGCCGAAAACGTATATAATAGCTGCAGGCGCAAGAAGGCAATTGATCATTTCGGTGCGTTTATACAAACTAATCGCTCGAGCGATTTGGCTGACGCGTGCGTTAACAAATAAATTAAACTCGCGGCTCGAGTGAGAGTGAGAGAGAGAGAGAACGCCAATTGAATATGCGGGGCGTGCGCCCTAAATCATCGTTACAGTGTTTCCAGCTATTACCTTTTCATTAAGCCTCAGAGCGTCGAGCTGCGCACAGGCAGGCAGGCAGCCAGTAGTGTAATCTAAATGTTACACCAAGCGTGAATATTATTACGCGCGTGCGCGTACCTGTACACGTATATATACATACATATATAGGCAGCCGCCAAAACCTATTAATTACTAATACCGAGGTACAATCTGTTGGCTCGTTTGGCAATTACCCTCGCCTTTTCGTTTGTTCTAATGCCTCTCGATGCTGCCCCAGCTCTATACATGATTATCGACCTTGTATCAATAGCCCGCTTATCAGCTTTCAAGTAATTTTGCCTAACTAACTGTTGTTATACGGAAAAGCTGTTCTATGGGTATTAACGACTCGACACTGGCTAGTTTGTTGAAATATATGCAAAAGCTGTATGTATGCTTACACTTGTACTGGCTAATTATACATTGTTTGTATAGTCGACTTTAAAGTATTATCATAGTTAATTGCGCTTGAAAAAAAATGTCGTTCTTGATTCAGAAGACAAAAGTGAGTCGGCTGAATGATGTAACGTCAAACTTTATACTTTACAATGGTGTAGTATTGAGTTTTGCAAATATTTCACCAGCGATAGTTCATTTTACTGTGCAAAGAAATAGACACTCCGAATTGCCGCTCGCTTCGATATAATAGGCTCCATTGTTTTCCGAATGACGCAAATGCCAACAAAGTTCGAAACACACAAGCGGAGAAAAAAAAATCGTCCTTTCATCTAATCTCGATTGTCACCTGCAGCGAGTTGAAAAAAAAAGAGAACACGTTGCTCTCGCAGTTGGCTAAGTCAATTTCTCCTCTCTCTCTCTCTTTCTTAGCTAAAACTTGTCTGAAGAAAAAAAAGAGAAAGAGAGAAAGAGACTGAAAAGTGTTGTTCAATTTTCCAGTCCGCCGACGTTCAAGACGGCAACGCCGACTTCGCGCACGCAGCTGAAACTGCAGCTGATGCGCGAGCAGCTGCAGGAGCAAGAGCGACGAGAAGCCGAGTTCCGGCAGAGCTTGCAACAACAGAGACCTCAAGCTGCACCACCCCGACCCGTGCCATCTACGCCTTTGCCAACCATTGGCGTTGATGTTCCTCCGCAGGTCCTTCAGGTGAGATTATTCTTCTGTTTTTTTCTTCTTCTTTTTTTATCGCCATTATTGTGTGAAAATTAAATCGGTTACGTAAAACCCACGAAGATTTTCATCGAATAGTAGTATAACAATGAAATGGATTTCCCAGTATTAGACTTCAACGCGCGATGCGATTCATCATTTTAACGAGATAATTGAGAAGTTGGAAAAATTTTTTTTCTAATATACTCGGCAAACTCATTAGCGTGAGATACTTAGAAATGTAAATTGTGCACGAAAAAAATTGAAAACATTATATCTGCTCGGCGGTCGAGTATTCTTAGAGAATTGTCGATAAACCGGTTGCCGTCGAGTGTTTTTATACGGTATTATATACGCGAGCTTTCTTCGGAACTCTTATGCGGATATTGACGAACAGAAGGAAAAATTTAATGATGTTCGGTTCGGTGAAATAAAAAAAAAATTATCGGCAATTATAATTCACCCTGCACTCTTCAAAAAATCGTGGAATTCTTTTTCAAGATAAAACTTTAGAGCGAAGGTTGTATCGGAAACTTTCGTTTATAATTAATTTCAAAATGAACTTTGAGCTGTGTTTCGCATCCTCTCTCTCTAGCACGCGCGTGGGCGCAGCAAACAAACTTGTTTCGCGCAAAAGTTCCATATGAAAAGAAAATCCTCGCAAAGTAATTAGAAAAGTAAAAAAAAAAAGCGTATAAATTCCTCTGAAAGAAAAAATAAATAACAGGAGCAACGTTCTCGACGCACAGAAATTTTTTGTAATAACTCGTTAAAACGCGGAAAAGTCAAGCTTGCGAAAACAATTGAGAGTCTAATAATCCAAGTCCCTTAAAAAATAACTCGCCGTCAATAACGCCGTTGAGCGCGCGCGAGAGAGAGAGAGAGAAAAAAAAGCAGCAAACGCAATTTGTCGCAGCAAATAGCGAGTAGTAGTTCGTTCATGACTCGGAAATTTTTTAATATCGCGCTTGCAGCAGCAGCAGCGGCAGTAGCAGCAGCAGAGCTTTCAATATCGCAGCCAAGCGATATATAGCCCGAGGGAGAATGAGAGAGGGGTATTAATTTGCCGACGAAGTGGATTAACAGGGAGCTTTTAGCCGAGGCATTGTTTCGCGAGAGACTGACGGATTATTAAAGCTCGCGCAAGCACTATATAGAGCAACCGGGTCAGCGCCTACGGCGCTACCTTACCTTTGATACCTTCTACTTTCTATTTTTTTTTCTCTTTCGAATTTCAACGAAAAATAGAAGAAAAACAACAAACGAAAATAAATAAATTCGCCGCGGGCGCGCGGAAAAATGTTTCGCTGCCTGCTTGACAAATTGAATTAAGTACACGTGATACCTTTTGTTCCTATTGTCGCTTTTGTTAGATACGCATTATTGTTCGTTCGATTGAATGGTGCGATCAAATTCAATTCCGCATCGAGCAAAAAAAAAAAAAGTTAAAAATTTCGCGTCTGAATTGCAGGTGCGCACACTGCTGGAGAACCCAACGCGTTACCACGTGGTGCAGAAGCAGAAGAACCAGGTGCGCCAGTACCTGCACGAGTCGTTCTGCGGTGGATCGACGCAGGATTTGGATCTCGCGGCTTCGTCGTCCTCGATAGCGAGCAGCAACGACGGCCACGTGCAGCAGCCACCGTTGGTCGATCCAGGACCGATGACGGTACAAAGTGCGCCACCCGGGCCGATGGTTCAACATCCAGCCAAACAGCAACTTCCTCATCTGTCGTCTTATCCTCACCAAGCGACGCAACAGCAGCAGATCATGCGGCAAACTCAAGTCGAGCCAAGTCCCGATCCCGGCGCTGGTGCGATGTCGCCCAGTTTGAGCAGCGTCGCCACCAGTAATTCCGAGGTAAGAAAGCCAAAAAACTCTTTCTGAATTGAGTATGCAAATATTTGCAAAAATCTCGCTGCTTGTTATGGAACAAACGTGGGGGAATATATTTCGCCAGACAGCCGAAATTCAAGCCTTCGCGTGGATTGCATGTATACATTATATATACAACGCGAACGCACGCGTGCACACTTTTGTTGCAAAATTCCAACGAATTCGGTTTAAAAGTGATCGTCATCGCGAATGACTTAACGCTCGAAAAGAAAAAGTCCCGTTCGAAAATATTATACTCGCGGCGTCACGCCGCGAGCATTATAAATATGCTTAACCCACATTTCATATTGGCGCCGCGATATGTCAAAAAATGAAAAGAAAAGAAACCCTTTTGCACGTCATATATGTTTTTTTTTTCAATTTACTTTCGATCGCTGCATCTCGAGCGAATCGAGTCGAATTTCATACTGTATTTTTGTTTGTGTGACGTCAAAAATTCCACATAACGTTTTCTCACGATACACTTTAGCCTCGTACATGATGCGTCGCGTCAATTGAGTTCTCTCTCCGACTCTGCGCGTTCCCATTCAATTGAATCATGTATATATATCGGAGAAATCATAAATGCGGGTATACACGTATACAAGCGCAATCGAGGCTAACAATATAATTGCGTGCGTGTGTGTGTACGAGAGAAGAGCGGGTGAAGCGAGAATATAATCCCAGCGTGTATTTTCGAAAGAAGAAGAGAAAAAAAAAAGAAACTCCGATGTTGACGTTGCTACTTGCCACAGATCGTCGCGTATATCGACGATTAGCGTCTGGTTAGCGAACAATGTTTAAAGAAGAAGAAGGAAAAAAAAAATAGAAGAACGTTTTTTTGTAGGCGTGTTTGGTTGTGGTAATTACGTAAGCATCTGACGGCGATCTCTTTGGCATTGCGCAAGGAGTTTCCTCTCACCTTGAATATTGAGCACATCCTTCTTTGCTCCGTTTCCGTCGCTTCGCCGCAGCTACTGCTGCTGCTGCTACTCGGAGATCGTCAAAGCTTCACGTTATCGCTCGGCGAATTGCTCCCTCACCCGGACACAGACGCACACAGCTACTGGCGTTAAACCTCAACGATAAACCAGCTCTCGGCCAGCGCGATCCTATATCTCCAATGCTCCGGTTTGCTATTGCTATGGACACATTCGATTGACTACTGCCCACCCTCGCGTTTATGGCTTGTGCGAAGCTGCAACCATCGAGTGCGCTATCTGTAGCTTCATTGATTATTGTTATGGCATTCGGGAGCTGTACTTCCTATACTTCTGGATAATTTTCGATTGATTTCTATTTTTATTTTTGACGTACTTCAATTTAAAATATGAAAAGGAAAAAGGATCTTTTTAAAAAATATCATCATATCTTCATGTAAATGTCCGTGAATTATGTATTTAAATACTGAGAAACTGACTAGTATAATTGCTCCACAAATTGCAAAACCCAAACGGTTCAAAAAAAAGTAAATTAAGAAACATCTAAAATTAGAAAAATACCATTTTTTGTTCTAATCAAACAGCAATACCAGTCGCGCGATAACCAGTCTTTAAAAAAAACAGAGTAGTTCTTCGTCATTAGTCATTTCCCGTTGGAGGAGGGGAGAAAAAAAAGGCGCAAAGTGGTGTTGCGGCGCTAAGTAGTAGCAAAAGCGTTTTTTTTCTCTCTCTCTCTTTCATTTATTTGTTTATTTCCTTCTCGAGTAGAGAGCGCCGTGTGTATATGCAGCCGTTTGGCCTTTTTTGCTAAAAAAAAGCCTTTGCCCCGCTCATTAGTTACGTCTTTTTTCGTTCGCCTCGGTGCGATAATTAAAGGGGCGCGCGCTTACTCGCTCGTGTATGCGCACTCGACCGCTTTTACGCGTCTGTGATTCAACAATCTTTGACTTGGCGCTCTCTGTGTGTGTTTGTATTTATTTCTCTTTTTTTTTGACAAAACTGTTTTGCCTCACTATCCAATTATTCAATTGTCTCGACAATTACGAGGCGCGAGAATGGCTTTTTAATGAAGTTCACAAGGCTGACAATTATTTTTGTAAATCTCGTTAGAAAGCTCATTCGCGTTTGCACATTTGCTTTTCTAATTTTTAGCTCGTACGTATACGCGTGTACGTGGACCGCCCAATTTTAGCCGAAAATTTTCAATTACGTAAAGCGCGCTCGCGCGAGTAGGGCGCGCACAGCGCTGATTTTAATTTTAAAATATTCCGCAATAAGAGCAATGGATTGCTGCCAATGTTAATCTCCGCGGAGGTATCGGCTCGACGAAAAGCCATGCTCGTTTTTCATAATAACATATGTATGTTAATCGTCGACCTGTCACATTATCGCCGGATCACTCCACGAAATTCTTGTTCTTTTATATTCGCGAAGGAATTTTTTTCTTTCGAGCTTGGACTTTTTCGAGAAATTGTTTTTTTTTTATCGTCTTGCCAGATTGGACTTTATATTTCTGTGAAGTGCGGTTCGTACTGGTTTCAACTGGTTCACTTGCAAGACGCGCTTTGATGATGAATTGAGGGTTCTGCAAGTGATTATCTGGTAGTAGTCTTTTGAAGCGTCAATTTCTCAGCCACGTGGAAAATTTGGATTTTACAATGCAATACTCACTATGTTTGTTGGCAAATGTTTTCGTCGTCGACCAGAGCTTGCGCTAATTACAAAATATTATGTATATATCTATTTTTTTTATCGACCAAGCAGAGCGTGCAGAGACTGAACATTCATTTGATAACATTATATCGCAGTAAAGTAACTCATGCAGAAAATTAATCGAGCGAGTATATAAATGACTCTAACGGTAATTCAAGCTCATCTACGTAAATCAATATCTTTTTTTTGCACGACAAATAGCGCGTAGACGACCGAACTCACGAGTTTTCACCGAGTTTTCCAACGACAAAAAAAAATTCTACCTCAGTTGAAGTGTACAGTTAAGAGCTTTTTTTTCGTCCCCAAAGTCCCATTGTTATAATTGTCAAAGTTTCCTCGTTACAAAAAAAAAAAATCCCAAACAACAATGACACATCGAGAGCAAGAGAAAGAAAAAAAAACCGAGTAAACTAAACAGCGATAAATGAGAAATAAAAGGCATCGATAGATGATGAATCGCCGATAGCTAATAAACTAACCTCGAAAAGACAAGATATACGACGATTGAATGTAAATTAGAATCGGCGACCGAATTAAAAAAAAAAGAAGAGAAAGAGCGAGTGTGTACGCTGGCGATTATGAATTCCTGGCGTACTCGCCATTCATCAGACAACTGCTATATACCTCTCTACTCACTCGTCCACCTCGTCCAACTTTACGGCACTCTCGTATATATATTATTCCGCGATGACTCGCTCGCGCTCCAGATTTTTTCTGCGTTCACCGCTTTGGGGAATTTATTTTTTTTTCTCTCTCTCGTATACTCTTTTTTTTATCTGCTACTGTCTTCGTCGTGGCTCTCCTCCTCGGGAGATAGGTGCGACCGATAAGCTAACCGAACTCGTTTGCTTTTTATGTCGAGCACCTTCTGCGATTAACTTTCTTGATTTGACACACAGACGCACACACGCACACGAGAGCAGAGGATGTTGCTCTCTAGTGTCGTTGACATTTCATGGTTTTGTTATACTACAGGGCGTTGCATCAAGATGACATTTTTTTTATTATACAACGCTCTTTGTAAATCCTTTTTCGAAAGACATTTTACCGAAAGTAAGGAAAAAAAAAGCTGTTTTCAACCTCAACAGCTATTCACGCTCTAAAAAACAAGAAGAGAAAATTTCCTGATCACAAAAAAAAAGGCGTTTCAATCTCCGTGAAGGTGTCCTTCGAAGATCATTCGACGAATTTTTCGAGAAGCGAAACCGCAAAGTTGCAAATAATAAGAAAAAAAAGGAAGGAAGGCGTCGACTCTTACATCGAGTGAGTGAAAATTAAAAGCTCGGCATCAATCGCGTGCTATAACTATACACAGTGTTGTGAGGTCAAGAGGAGATAGAGGAGGAGGAGGAGGCCAATACATACGCAAAGGTTTTTCGGTGTAGAGGGAGAAAAAGCCTATATCCCTGGCAGCAGACGTCTTGAGAGGAAGAATAGTCTCCAGGCTAATATTTGAGCCTCTTCAAACGGTTCCAATCTCGTGCTGCTTTCTGAATAATGGATCAACTTGACTCGCGGGACAAAGTAGATCTCACCGCGCGCGCACACGGCTGTCCGTTGCATTTTCGTCCTTTTTTTCGTTTTCTCTCTCTCTCTTCCCTTGCTTGCACACACAGACTTTTGCGCGCACAAAGTGCAGCCAATTTCAAAAGCCAAGGATGCATCGAGAAAAGGCGATTTGATTTCTGAGAGAGAGCGAGAGAAGATGGATAGTATACCTTGTGTCCGATTGTCTCTCCTTCTCCTTCTCGATGATGTGTGTTATCAAGAGAGCTTTTCCAGAAAATGTCGTTACTATCCACTCGGCAATTGCTTGCGCTGCAGATTCTACCGCGCAGATATGTAATCTCTCTTGCCGTCGCGGCGTCGTCATGTGTATACACGTTTTTTTTTCTGTTATGTCACATTCGGCTACAACAACAATAAAAAAAATACCATTTTATCAATGAATCGTCATTCATTATAACGTATAAATGTCAACAAACAACAGAAAAGAGAGAGAGAGAGAGAAAGCCAATTTCGCGCTGTTGCCGTTCGTGGAATAGAGAGCTTTTTTCCAGAGATTTATAACGTTTGATATTATCGAGCTCGCTGAATATAAATCGCTACTTGTCGAATTTATATATATATATGTGCGTGTCGTGCCGCGGTAAATTCTCCGAACGCGCGCTTTTGCGTTTCATAATCGAAAAATCGTACGGTACCACTCATTACCTCGACAAAGTATCGTGCGCACTGTGAAAAAAAAAACAGAATCTTCGATAGCCTTGCGGGAACTTCCTGCGTGTGTATGATTATGAAATGACGCATACGGTAGTAGTTACAGCATTTTTGCCGTTGCTCGCGAGCGTTGAAGATTCTCTCTCTCTCCCTCTGTAGTGCGAGTTGGGAGGAAAAAAAGTGTTTCGATCTTTTTTTTTATCCTTCTAGTGACGCGATGCTCCTACTTGGCCGCGCAAGTATATACCAACAAGACGCGAGGTTAAAAAGCCGTGTAAACGCCGCTGCGAAATCCCATTACCAATTTCATGAAACTTTCATTCGCCCGCGCTACTCGCGCGCGCGAGAGAGCAGAGAGAAGTGAGAAAGACAGATACGTGTCAACGCTTCGCATTTAGCGCGGAGAGCAAAAGTTATGTAATATGCATTTCCTTTTGCTATAACCTTGGGCCAAAAAAAATTTTTTTTTTGCTAGAACCCTGAGCCAAAAGTAAATTTTTTTTATTTTGACAAACATAAAAGTCTTGCCTATTTTTGGATGTGCGAAGTACTTTATAACCCTGGACAAACAAAAATTGTTTAGATTTTCCATAACCCCGGCCGAAAAAAAATATTTTTTTCTATAACCCTGGGCCAAAGGTAAATTTTTTTATTTTGACAAATATACAAGTCATGCCTATTTTTGGTTGTGCGAGGTACCTTATAACCC
>JAWWMK010049745.1:0-10147 GCA_035047105.1 Galeopsomyia nigrocyanea
ATATATATCGGCGCAATCGTCGATGTGTTGGAGTGACGGAGTATTTGTTTTAGCTTTGTTCTTTTGGGTGTAGATGGTGTTTTTTTTAACTCTAATGAAAATTGGAAGATTACATTATTTATTCATAGAGATACAAAGATAATGGTGAACATGTTTTGAAGAAGAAAAACAAAATAACTATCATGTTCCTCTTGAAACGCCCACTTGTGAAAATAACCAATCTACCCTTAAAAAGTCACATTCGCGCGATCAATAATCAAGCAGCCATCAAAAGAAAAAGAGAGTAGAAAAAAATAGATAGATAGATAGATCGAGCAAAAGAAAGAAAGAAAGAAAGAGAACGAAGAATCCAAGCAGCCAGAGTAGCGGCAGCACGAACAGCAAAAATTCAGCGCGCGAGCAAAGCATAGCATTCGCAGCAAACTCCGTCGTCTCTCTCTTTCTCTCTCTTTCGCCCACTCGTTCGCTCTCCGGGATCCGAGCTAGCAGAGTAGTAGCAGTAGTAGTAGTAGTAGGCGCTCGAGCGAAAAGGCAGTCAGGCAGCCGTCTACATAGATATATACATACACATTGTGCCGCGAGCGCAAAAGCGTGCCTGCCTGCTCGCCTTCTCTTTCCCTCGTGGGAGTTATATCGAGAGAGAGCGAGAGAGAGAGAGAGAGGAAGCGCGGCTTCTTTAACCCTCCCGGCTCGTAACGAGTCAGGAGCAAACCCAACCTCCTCACTTCTCCCACCCCCTCGCTCTCTCTACGGAAAAAGCGAGCGAGCAAGAGAGAGATACGATCGCCAAGCGAGCGAACGCGCGCGCCCGCGTGATAAATAACCGAGTGAGCGAGCAAGCGAGAGAGAGAGAGAGAGCTGCTGGGTTTGTCGTCGAGCTCGAGCTATTGCGCTACCGAGATCCTACCGCCACCGCCGACGCGCGCCCGCCCGCGTCCGACGTGCTTGCCTCGCTCGCTCGTGCGGCTACATATACTGGGCGGACCACGAAGTTACGTATTTTTTTTCGGAAATATGGTTTTTCATATTTTTTTGAAAAATTTTGTGGGTTAAAAGGGTTTGTGGTGTTAGTTATTGACTGCGAGAAATCGTTGGTGAAGTATCGTTGATGAGAGGGTGTCGGTT
The DNA here is from genome assembly GCA_035047105.1 of Galeopsomyia nigrocyanea. Taxonomy (NCBI): domain Eukaryota; kingdom Metazoa; phylum Arthropoda; class Insecta; order Hymenoptera; family Eulophidae; genus Galeopsomyia; species Galeopsomyia nigrocyanea. The sequence goes on from JAWWMK010049745.1 coordinate 1,126, forward strand.
TATCGGTGGAGCTTGCATGGCTGACTAAACCATGGCTTTACTACTTAAAAAAATTTTTTTCTTTCGTTGCGACTTTAATTTTTTATCGATAATGTTTTAACAATTCCGGATCGTAATATGATCAAATATGAAGAGACAGTGATCGCTTTTAATGTTGTAAAACCTTTTTTTCATACGAATGTGTTAATATTAAGGAGTTGTGGAAAATTAACTATATTCAGTTCTACGTTTGCATGCGATTTCAATGTGACCTTTATGGGAAATAACTTTTTATTTGTAAATTTCTAATGTATAAGAACTTACAACTTACAATTTGTTCACCAATTGGATTGAAATTTATTGCAAGCTCACTCTAGTTTTTACATCTGGAATCTTTCTTCGAACCACGCCATCTAGTTCAATACAACGAAGCAATCACTTTCAATAAAACAGACATGGAGTATCTTCCAGTTAAAAAACTTTCATTTGGTAATTTATAATACAATTTGTTGATCAATCAGATCACAATTTATTGCAAGCTCACTCTAGTTCTTACTTCTGGAATCTCTCTTCAAACCACGCCATCTAGTTCAAGACAACGAAGTAAACCCTTTCAACAAATCAAATGGTAGTTCCTAAAATTAATAATGATCTCGTAAATTCGCAAATCGACGTTAAAAATAGTTTTCCGATCCCCAAACATCATTAATAATGCAAAACAATATTTCCGAAAAATCTCATCCAAAAATTTCGAAAACTCGTCACAACCATCACCCAACCATGCCAAACCTCCCCACCAACAAATAAAAAAAAAATCTCAAAAAAACCCACCTAATTTTCGAAAATACGTAACATCAGAGTCACCCAGTATATAGAGCGTCCGTTCAGTGGGCTATATCTCGCTGCTCGCTCAGCGGCGGCGTCGGCTCGTGTCGACTATAGAGCAGCGGCAGCAGCAGCAGCTCTCGGCAACCACCGCTCTCGGATATTCCCTCCCACGAGGGAATGAGGGGGATGAAGCTTTCTCTCTCTCTATGTATGTGTGTGTGTGTGCGAGGGTAGGGACGACAACAGAGAGGCAGGCAGGCGGGTGGTAGTGGCGGCACCATTTATCGCTCTCGGCCTCGCGCGCGCGAGTAAAGCGTGCCGGGGAAATATCCCAGACGCCCACACTGCGCGCCGCATGCGAGAGAGAGAGACAGAGAGAGAGAGAGCCCGAGCTATTACTGTATATAGCAAGCCCGACACTCGGCGCGCCAGGAACGAGGCTATTACGCCGCCAGCGCGAGCGCCGAGTTCTAGCTTCGAGCCAAAGAGAGAGAGAGAGAGACGTATAGACACCTATATATAGTTATATAGTGTACGTTGAAAATTTTACAAAAGCGACATTTTCAATGAGGACGAGTATCCTATGCTTAATTAGCTGCTGATATATTTTTTTTTTACTTTTGAGGTTTTTTGGATAATTTCTTTTTGAGGATCGATTGCGAATCGGTAGGGATCGTTTTTTTTTGTGCGTGTGCGAGATTGAAATTTTTGGGGGTTTGATCAGTTGTCACTTTAGAAATCTAAAATTTTAGCTATGAAAGTTTGTCTGATGCTTATATGCTCATTTGATTGTTTTCACGGAAAATTGATCTAAACTCGACGTATCTTGTGCATTTTTGCAACTTTTGATTGCATCTACTAGGGGGATACTCGTTTCAGTGGTTCGACATGTGAAGTTTAACTCGGCTAGCTATATAACTATTTAGTTATACATCTGCATTTAATAGTATCTACGTAATTTAATTTTTTACTCTGACTGTTTGGTGAGACGTGCCGCAAATCGTAGTTTATTCAACAATTGATAAAGTGATAACCCGATAGTGAATTATTGTAGATTCGCGAGTATTACAATACGTATCTGATAATATTGGACGATAAGTTTTACGCCAGGTTGCGGCAGGTTGTTGGTGATGAGAAAAAATTCTCAAAGATACATATTATACAGCTTTCGGAGCTTCCAGGTTTCATCACATATATTATTATAATTTTTGCGGTTATATATTTGCTGCACATTGCTTTACTATTTCGTAGGATCGCCATCAATCCACTATCATATAAGAACAGAACCTTCTAAAACAATCCACGCGTGAACAATCGCTGAACTTCGGAGCACACATAATCCACAAAAGAAATCAAAATCGTCAATGCGAAAAAAAAACTGCTCTTCAAAAATCTCTACTCCAAAAACGAATCTCTCAAATAAATAAATAACAACAGCGAAAAATGGTCATCCTAGCAAACAAACGAACGAACGAACAAAAAAAAAACAACAGCTGACTGCAAAAAGAATAGATCTCTCTCTCTTTTTCTCTCTCGTAGCGCGGCCTGACGCGTAGCAGTTTCACGGTTGGCGTGTTTAGCGAGAGCCGAAAATAGGCGAGCTCGCTCATGCAAATCGACGCGCGAGTAGGCAAAACACACACACAGACACACACTCACTATACGTGTATATGTTCACCGATTTGAAAGTCAAAGCGCGACACGGCGCGGATTTATTTTTTATTTTATTTTCTTCGTCGTCTGTTCGATAATGCGATGCTTGCGCGTATATTATATGCGTGTGCGTGTTTTGGACACGGTGACGGCTTGAGATTGTTTTTTTCTTTTTTACGTTTCGGCTCCAAACGTGTTCTATATAGTTGTATCGGATAAGGGCGTCGAGTTGGTATGTAAATTTCGAAAGTTCCGCAATTACAGCCTTTTTTTCGAATATTCGCCAATTCATCAATAAAAAGAAATTATCACTCATTAAAGCTACATAAAATAAAAATAAAAATCCTTAAAATTCACTAAAACCACACCATCTCCCAACCACAAATATAAAAAAAAGAGGCTCGCGCGCGCACTTTCACTAATTACACACGCGGCTTTCGCGATATCCATACCCCCTCCTGTTCAAAAAAAAAAAAAAACAAACATGCTCCCGCGCCTATAGCTGATTACGCAGTATAGGGGTGGGTTGGAAATAGGATAGATATACCTACGTACACATAGCGAGCGAGCCGCACGATCGGCTATCTAGTACGGCACGCGGCCGGTTTACGCCCTTATTTACGGCAGATAGGCATGGCACGTGCCTGCGATATATATATACATGTATATCGCATATACGTAGAGGAGAAATCGGATTTTCGGCGTGTGCAGCCTTCTTGTTTTCAATTTGCGTTTGTCGTTGACGGTGGCGGTGGTTTTGTTTCAGATATTACGTTTCAATGAGCTTTGGATATTTCACGTTTGGGGGTGATGAGTATAGTTAAAACCATACGTAAGTCTAACTTATGTGTGCTAAAATGAGATACTTTTACTACTGAACATTCAATACTTTTTTTTTGTGTATATCTTATGCAATCAAGATAAGAAATTCAGTGTGCTTCTTATTCTAAATATGAAGGTCAATTATTTAATATATTAATTTTTCAATGATTGTATTGCAAAGCTGAATAAAAAAAAAGGATTTTAAAAGATACATCGCAAGCATCAAACGCATCGACGAATCTCCATTGAATACAACAACCACCAACCGAAAAAAAAAACTAAGAGAAATGAGAGCAACTATAAGTTTTGCACCCCTCGATGCGACACAGCATTCGACGCTCAAACGCTTGGTTGCCCCCGTGGCCTTAATGCTTCTAATCGAGTGGACTTCTCTTTCTCTCTCTCTCTCTCTTTCTAATCGCAAGTGCGAGCGAGGGTGGCGAATTTTATTGGTATATAGCGACGATGATTCATTGGTATATACGGAGGGAGAGAGAAGTATATAGTATATGGTGGATGTGAAATATACATGTGATGGTCTTTTCGACGACGACATCGCGACTCGAGTCGTTTGTATAGATCGGCGGAAACGGTATGTGATATATATTCTCGCTCTTCTTTTCCGTTGTCTGGTAATTGTTGTAATCTTCATTGTAAATATGTCAACATTGAATTATCAGTAATGGTTATATTTACCAGAAAGTCCGATTATTTTTGAACGTCACCTCAGTCTTTGGGCTTTCATTGCTCGACGCGTCCAAAAAAAAAAAAAAAGAAGAAGAAAAGCTCGGTCAGTATAATTCCAAGCTCTCTCGCGCGGGAAATATATAGGCAATAATCGTTGAAGCGCGGCGGAGAAGCGCCCGAGAGAGAAGAGCAGCTATATCGCGGTCGAGGTTAAAAAGCTCACTGGGAATACGCACACAGCTTGCGCAGTTGCGGCATATACATATAGAGCGACGCGCGGCTGCCCTGACAACGACATTGCGATTTTTTTTTCGTGTGTGTGTATATGAGCAAATCCACAAAAAAACAGTAACAATTCGAGAAAGTATTTTCAAATATTCAAACTGGGTGCACTCTCTCAATTTTAGGTGCACGCTGTTCTACGAGGTATCAAAAGATTCGTAATTCTCTTGCCGATCTCCTCCTTTTCAGAGCTTCTATGCGCGAAAAAAGTTTGTCACACGCCGGTTCGCCTGTTTTTTTTAGATTCTGTATGTAATATAGATTGAGAAAATCGCATCCCCAAGAGCGTGCACCCCTTTTGAAAATTCGCCCCAAATTTTCTCAAATTACGGCAGTTTTTTTGTGGATTTGCTGATATAGGTACGTGTACGTTTTGTCTTTTTTTCTCTCTTTTCTAGCTAGGAATTGAAGATATGTTTAGCGAATTTAACGAAACTAACACGCATTTTCGTATAAAACAATGAATTTGAAATCAATAACCCTCATCAAGCAGCACATATATATTGAAAGAAGCTTTCCGTCTCGTTTGGAATTTGCGCACATACATTATATAGCAGCAGCGAAGGGTAAATTGAGTGCGAGTTGCAGCGGGCGAGGCGCCGGGGCTATTCATTACCGGGCGTAAACGCCGAGTGACAGCTGGCGCGCCGTCAAGTCCACCGCCGCCGCTGCTAGGCATATACCGCTTGCGCGCGCGTGCAGCCCATTAAAGCCCGACCACTTCTCTCTCTCTCTCTCTCTCTCTCTCTCTTCCTCGGCTATGTGTGCGTGTATCTTGACACCCTTTCCGTTCAAACGACAAGGGGACACGAAGAGAGAGAGAGAGAGAAAGCTTGACGCTTCGACGTGCGGCTTTGACAATGTATATCTGATGTTATATATGTGTAGGTATATAGTTGCAAGCGATGCGCTGTGTGATAAATCGGCTGTATAGTTCGAAAGTCGAGCTTTTGTGTTTAATACACAGATGATTTTTTTTTTTTTGGTAGAGTTTGCTTTGATGTTCAACTTTTTGTAATTGTTCGTGTGGTTTTTTGCCTGGAATGTTTTTTTCTTGGATCGTTGTAGTTGAGGCACCATAATTTGGAATTTAGCGACGATGAATTGTTGTTATATTGTTCATTAATTCTGGGAGAAAGACTTTTGCCCACTGTTGAGTATATACTAATACGCCGATAGAGGGATGACTGTTCGTATCTAAATTACGCGCGTTAAAAGTTTTTTATCGAGACGAAATATATATTATTGAAATACGGATTGAAATTTTAAATTAATAAATCGTTGATAATGAAAATATTTTAGTTCCGTCGGCGACATAATGATTCAATTTGATTGTCAATCACTCGCAACAACCAACAACTCAAAAGTAATCTCGCCAACTAATATTAACTTATAGTACACCGCACATAATAATTCCTTATAACATAACTTTTCATTTCACAATTATAACCAACTGAAAAAAAAAACCCTCGGACGACAAAATTCGTCGCAGCCTCAGAGACTTAATTATCCTTGCTTGTCGCAGCAGCAGTAGCAGCAGCGAATCCCTCCCCCCTTAAAAAAAAAAGAAGAGAAAGAAAGAAAAAAGCCGCCATATCTCACAGTCACATCGCTAAAAACCTTACATTACGAGCGAACCTACGTGTTGGGAGCTAATCCGTAAAAAGCAGACCGAAATACGAGAGAGAGAGATGCGCGCGCGTGTGGCCTAATCTCCGGATAAACACTCGGCACGCAAGCGACGAAAACAAAGTAGACAGGGCTATATAGGGGGTGGAAAGCTTTGCTACCTACTACTGCCGACGACGACGTATTGTTGCCTGCCACCAAGCATTAACGTCCGTACGGAGATGGAATCTTCCCTTTGTATACGAGTTTTTTTTTCATCGTTTTCACGTTGTCCGAAAAGTTAGTTAGAGATGGAAAAATCGATGTCGAAAAGTGCATTTTATTAAAAAAAAAAAAAGAAATGTATACGTTCGCGGCATTGAAAAAGAAATATCGACACATTCATCACTTTACAGTTACGTCCACGCAAAACTGATCTGAACTTCAGATGATATAGCATATATATTTGAAAAGCATCAATCAGTTTGATGAATCCCATCATTCTTCTCTCTCGCTAACAAACTTCAAAACTTCAATTCTCGCTTCTCGAAAAATCTTCGCGAGCACAACCAAACGTGACGCACCCGAAAAAAAAAATACATTTATATCAAATTCAGTGTGGGTCGCCCCGCCAAACAATAATTCGAGCTTTAGGGCGTCTCTCTCTCTCTCTCTCTCTCTCACTGCTCGTTGAATCGAAGAACAGCCTCTCGTTGATTAATCCCCTGGGGGCTGATAGACGCGTTGCCTGCGTCTGCCTACCGCGGATGGCAAAAGAAAGAGAGGATTAAGCGTACATACGCCACGCTCGCTTTTGATAAATCGCATATACTGCGTTGAGAGAGGGTTCAAGATTCGGTTTACTATTTTTGCATATATGACTCGCGACGATTGTACTTGTTAGATCTGAGTTATTATTATCGTTTCGTTATATGAGCGTATAGATGGATTTGGTCGAGTGAATATGAAAATGAAAACTGTACACTTTTGAAAAAAAAATCGTTCTTTTCGCAATTCATCGATTGAATAATTAGTTACTTAGATCGATCAAACGAATATCGAATCGACTTCCATTGAATAAATTAATACTCGGCAAAAGCAAAAAAAAAAGAGAGAGAGAGGCGAGAATAATCTGAAATAATCTCATTATCGACATCCGCTGATCAGCCGAGCGTAGCAGCAGAGCAGCACTCTAATTTTTTAAAGCATCATATCCTCGATGGCAGATATAGAAAGAGCCGCAGTTGTAGTAGTATCAGGCAGACTGTATCGATCGAGCGAGCGCTCGCGGCCATATAATTTGATAATGAGACTCGCGTGTCGCGCGACCTGCTTTTCTATTCTCGCATCCGTACCGAAAATTATATATATATTTCTTGTACTTGCGATATCGTCTATACAGAGCTTTTCCATTTGTGTGTGACGTTTGCCGCCGTGTTTTTTACCACCAATCTCTCTCTCTCTCTCTCTTTCTCGCGCGCGAGCTTGTAGGTATGCTACTGTCGCGACGACAATCCCTTAAACATTCAACGCGATGTACCGTGTCAGACACGGCACGTCGACCTTATGATTATCTTGCAGCTTGTTATTTTCAGGTGTGTATTTTGTTGTGTGACGTGGTGGTGGGTTTGAGGAGAAGAACAGTAGCTAATGTATTTTTGGTTTTGATGTAGAGCTTTGTGATTTATGTTGAAGCTTAGTACGTTGCTAGTGTAACAATGAAACATTTCGAGTATCAAATTTTCTTTTAATAAATACATTAAATTATATGGAAACTTGCTCGTCGGACATGAGTTCGAATTTCTGTCAATTCATGCAAGTTTTCGAGTGAACAACTATTACGAAAATCCGCAAAATAAGCAGAATTTATTCGATTATCGACTTGTGATTTATCCAAACAATGATCTTTATTTGCAAGTAGTTTTATTAAATAATAGCATATTCATTAACATTGTTCATTTGCAACTTATATTGTTTTTATTTCAATTTTTTCTCGAAAATTTGATAGCATTATGCACATGAGATACTGATCGGTTTCGTTTATTATGCCTTGTCTACACATAGACTTTAATAGAGTCTCGCTTTTACTTTCATCATTCGAATAATTTTTTTCTACTATTTTTAATCAAAAAACCAATTATACTATCAGTTAGATATAATTTTTCTGCGTTTTTTTTCATACCAAACATGTTTTATTTACATTGCTCAATGAAATATAAATCCATGTTTGAAAGTTAAAGCGAGAGACTATTAAAGTCTATGTGTAGAAAAGGGATTATACTCATCATAAGGAAGCATTCGAATTATAATAGTTTCGATTATAAAAATTCATCATAATTATTAGACGGAGCAAGCTGATATTGAAATAGAAACATCGTTATTATTGTTACATATGTGGAACGCCCTCCCTCGTTTTCAAAACACAATAAAAAAAATTATATCTTCGAAACATAATCTTAATCATCAACAAACAACCACACATAATTGCATCAATATATAATCGCATGCTCATGATCATCGCCAACAAATCCAAACCTACCTCTCCAATCGCAATAAAAAGAAAAAAAAAATTCCTCACGACGCATGAAAGCAAAGCATCGCTCTATATAGTCTCTAAGCCGTTCGCTTCCGCGTCGCGTCTCGTCTGCACGGGGAGTAAAATAGGCTCATCTGAATGCAAGGTGTGTGTGCGCGTGCAGTAGCGCCGCGACGACTTAATTTGATTTGATAGCCACCGCAGTAGCAGCAGCAGCTTTTTTCCGCCTCTCTCTTTTTTGCATATACATGGCCCCAGGGTAGGTTACACGTTCAAGTCCGCCGTTCTCGCAGCGACTCTGATTGCACGACTTGCAGACTTTTAGTTATTGAAGCGTCGTCGCGTTGGATTTCTTCTTTTATATATACGCGGGTATGATATTCCTTCTTTTTTTTTTTTCTTTTTGCGCGCGTGTTATACAAAAAAAAATACATATAGATAGATTTTCGCGACAGGTGTATTATATTCGCGCGCGAGTATACGTATTACGAAAATTGCACGGAAAACTTCGATCGATCGCGCGCGTATATGACGATATCCTTAAAAAAACACACACTTTTCTGGGGTCTAGAATGGAAAATTTTTTTTTAATGCTAAGGCTTCCGGACCTTTTTCCTCTTCTTTTTG
>JAWWMK010049756.1:0-10145 GCA_035047105.1 Galeopsomyia nigrocyanea
AAATTCAAACAATTCATAACAATTAATCATTTGACGCGTAAGCGCGGTACATTATTTGAGTAAAAAAAGGAAATACAATAAGGGGTGAGGCGGAGGAGGGGCAAAACGGATGAAAATTATAATTGAAAAAAATTATAATTGAAATATTATAATTTTTTTTTTTGGAAAATAGACAACTAAATTATTCCACAATAATGCCTATAGCTTTTGATGGCTTGAAAATTTTTAAAAACAGAGAACGACATCTTATTCTACGGTAAATTTTCTAAAAAATAAGCAGATAGAAAAAGTCCATTTTTCGACCTTAAACACTGGCTGGCCCCCTTAAATGACCCTCAGTAAAAACTATATGCAACATTTCTGAAAATTTGCGCTTTGTATAATTTGGCTCCCTATCTAAAATCGTAACATTTTCAAAATCAAACTTGTGCGTGTCCCTTGTATGTTCAGTGACAATAGCCTCAGCATTCTTAAGGCTTGCATGTTCATTTATTCTTTTCCAAAGTGACCTTTTTGACTGTCTTACGTAATTGGCCTTACATTGTTGGTCAGTACATAAGATTTAGTACACAATGCCATTAATACCGTCTTTAGCCTGGACGTCTTTGCCGAATGTAATTATATATTTTAAACCATCTTTAACTAACGGAATCGTTCTAATCGAATGTTGTTTAGAAAAACCAGAACATTTTTTGAAAAATTTTGGATTATTTTCACCGTGTGCACATTAGAAAAGTATAAACCCAATTATTAGAAAATGATTACCCTGCTGATTTTATAGATAAGTGTGTCAGAACTAGATTACGAAAAATTATATACACAGGAGTGGATACCTCTCATTTGGGGTAGAAATAGCGTCAGCAAAAATTGCTTGCGCGCGCTTTGCTTGTGCGCGCTACCTCCAGGTGAGCGGCAGTGTATGTGTGATGTACATGTCAACGACATATTATGTACTGATTACTCTGGTTACCATTCGGCCTTGACAGTGCGAAGATGACACGTGCCTCAGCGCACCTGACACCTGATATCAGCTTCTTCTTTTGCATTCTTCAACGTCATGTTTTAATTTTTGTAGAAGATCTATCTTCCGTTGTATTAGATTAAGGCAGCGCAATATCTGATAAATCGATGCACGGGTGAACATCACGATGCATTTTGCACCAACATGTTCAATTGCAACTGGTTGCTTGAATACGAAATTCGATTGACTTTCGAATACTAAAACACTGCTTTTGACTGTAATTAAACTATTTAATGCGTAGATTTTCTTATTACTTGATACCTCGCAGTCTAACTCAGAATCCAAAGGCACAATCTTGCAAAAAATTTCTATTAATGAATCCGAATCAGCGACGTTCATAAATATGGGATGCTGCGTTGATCAGACTCCCACAGTGACTTCGTACTTGCCATCAGGGTTATAATGGAGATCTAAAATTACGATCTCGGAATTCTCGCCGAGATTAATTATTCTACTCAGTATAGGTTGTGCTACCGATGGAAGCATTTTGATGCAAGCCGGTGCGATCGGTGCTGCGGTTCGGTAGTGACTGAAGCAGACGTATAAGGCGCGGGTTAATATACACTATTTTTGCTGAATGTCTATTCTAATTTGATGAATCTTTGAAATAAATTTCGCGACCTCAAATTCTGATTAACTAGCAATTTTAAATGTAGAACGTTATTTACATATCCAGCCCTACTCCGATGTAATCAGAGTCGTCTATATCAGCACCGTCTAAACTAGTGACTGAAGTAGAGCTGTTGATCAACGCCTAATATACTTAAATTTTTGCTGATCTCGTAATAAATTCTAGTCATATAGTCCAATTTCTGCTGAATTTACGTAATAAATACAAAGATTGTGCCAAATTTTATGTAATAAAATCTTACTTTCAATTCTGCTGAAGCATCAATTTTAAATATAGAACGTAATTCATTTTTAATGGATAGGGTGTCGGAAATGAAAAAAGCAAATTTATTTTCTCCCATTTATTACCTCTTACTCATTTTATTTTTACATGAGTAAGAGTACCACGAAAATTACATGGTATAGAATAATTCGTTAAAAATTTCTTTGAACAATATTTCATTGGTTAAAATCTTGTTATCAGTATCTCTGAGTTCGGCGATGACCTTAGTCTTAACAGTAGCAATTTCACTTCTGGTATACAGAGAAATAGCATTTTTACACATAGTTACAGAATGTTTTAAATTTTGTAGGTAAGATATTTTTAAATCTATCAGACCAGTAATAGCAAAAAGATTGTCAAACGTCACCTTCTTGAATATTATATTTGGTATATATACACGCGTCTTTTTCTTTGCTGGCTCGTTGTCATCGTGAGCTTCAGGCAGAATGGGTTCGCATTTTTCAATCATAACGGACTTACTATTGAAGGAGGTTGTGAATGTGATGTTTATCTTCTCAGTGACGTTAATTGGGGCCCTCCCGTGCACATTATCAGCTTGCTCCCAAAAATCCTTGATTTCAGTAAAGTTGTTTTGAATGCTTTTCCATTCTTCGAGCGTCAGCGTCAGGATGTCCAGTGATGACCTCGTAATCGCCGCACTCTCGAAGACCAATTGTAAAGAATTTTGAGAAGCTATTGTTCAGATAAATCAATGTGCTCAGCACTGGCTGTTTAACACTGAACTTTGAGGCCATTTTGATGTGGAAACGGTAAGTGCGTGCGTCTCTTCTACAGACAAGTAAAAGACTAGAACCTCGAGTCAGGGATTAGGTCTAATAAAGCCTAGTTTCAGCTGGTTCAGCAAAAATGCCCCGTAGAATATCTTACTTCTTTTTTGTACAGCAGCTGTTATCACATTTCATAATGGTGACTTATTGCTGATCTGTATAAGCCACCCAGGATTCTTCAAATGCCGCAACCTGATTGCTCTCTTCTAGCTTCGTACATGTTACCATCGCGACGAGAAAGATTTACGGCAACACCACCACCGCCTACTTGACTATCAAAGAATGTATCGTAGGCTGTCGTATCTATTAAACTCTTTTAAAGTGCACTGGTACGTCCAAAGCTTCAAACGAAAATGGCACTTTCTTGTCGTGACGGTCTCTTATATCGATTTCAGTAGTCTCAAACTCGTTATATTGCAGCGACAAATATTTCAGCCATGAAAATTCCTTAGTTTTTCCTGCGCCAAAGCAGAAAGCTCGAAGAAAATGCGTCGTGGTAGGAGTGTCTGCATATCGCCTGTAATACTTGCGACACAAAGATCCATGTACACGTATAGACTGTCCGGAAGAGCGCTGATGAGTGATGCCGGATACGTAGATGCATACGAAGTCGTGCTATTAATTTCTATTTTATCTTGAGTCGCTATACCCACAATTTGTGCAATACTTGGTGACATTGTTACAAAATGAGTCTCTTTGTTATACATTTTTTATTTATTTTAATAAAATTCCCATGCACAATTTCAACTTCCGGATGTTTTTTTAAATAATTCAGTCTGTTCACTGCTGCTACAAACTCACGCAGATCAGAAAAATTTCCTTTAGAAATGATCTCGCGATAAACATAATGATTTTCGACTTCTTCATACACAATATCGTCATTAACTCTCTCTGTGTTTTCCTGTAAATACGGACGTAGGTTATTCGAAATTTCTCTCTGCTCGTGTAAAGTTTTTGAATTCGTTGAAATTTTAAGCCAGTTACTATCATCAAGTTAATGCATACACGTCTGTGGATAATGGATTTCAGCGAGCGCTACTTGCCCCTCACCTTGCAGTTGCATTTTGTACGGCAAGCGTACGGTGAAATTAGTAGCCGTATCTTCGGGGAAATATTTTCTACTGTTCGTGCTTGATAGACTAAGACTAAACTCGTCCTTCATTTCAGATTCACCAGATCGCTTGCACGAATCCATGAAGAAAACTTATCGAGAAAACCTTGTCACGACACGAAATACTCTTTTGCTCGTCCGCAACCTCTTGTTTTTGATATTTCTATAATAAATGTATCTTTTTCTAAATCTTTACGCTCACGCGACAGTTCTTGCTCGTAAAAAATTCCATCTATGTCTTCACCTGCCAAGTCTTGTAGTATGTAGACATAATCTTGAAAATTTCCTCCGTAAAAGAGCACTCAGATGATTTCTGAAACGCGCCTTTAGCTGTACTGACACGAACGAGATCGCCCACACTGTGTTTAGGTGAATTTTTAGCGAAGTGGTGGGCGTAACGATTTTCTAGATTCTCCATAGCAAAAGCTGCATTTTTTATATTTACCTTGCTAGGAGCCATTTTTATCCCTGAGTGCACTGTATCATTATACGAGCTGATCAGAGACTGTAGAACATCGATGTAACGTTTGGTGTTGTAGCTCGTAAAGCATCGCCACATGCAATCTTTCAGTGTTTGATTGTAGCGTTCAACTAGAGCATATTTAACATCGGGGCTTCTTGCTGTTCGAAAACGTATCTCGTTCTCACTAAGCATTTTTTGAAAGGGTGCACCTGTATACTCTTTACCAGCATCTGATTGGCATAAAGATAGGAACCGAATACCACATCTATCGAGAATTTTTTGAATAGCATCTGCAACGCTTTTACTTGTTTTGTTGAGTAGGGTTCTACCCATACGTAGCGACTAACGGCATCTATTACAACAATAATGAAGGCGTAATTATCGTTGTAAGATTCTATCGATTGTAAATCAATGAGATCTGTTTCCCACAAATCGCCAATGCGTTTTACGTTGTAATTTCTTCGTGGAAAGTGCGGGCGATGAGTTCTATGTAATGTACATGCATCTTGGCTTGAGAACATCGTGAATTTTGTCAGCACTGTAAAACGACGCTGGTTTTCGAGCATCAAGATAAATTTTTTTCACTTTTCAAGCTATACTCATTATTTTTTCAAATTCAGATTAGCCCACGCGGCTGGTTTGATTATAACTGCAGAAGGTCGTACTGTATTCACTGTCTCGTCTGCGTTCCTGAATTGATCGGCGGCGTTCTCTTCTTCACCACTATCACTGATACTACTGCCGTACGTGCTCCGACGTGGCTTTTTACGCTCTGGTACGGGTATGACATCTACATCCATCATATCAGCTCTGTGGGTAGAATTATGTTTTCTTTTGCTAGCCAGTGACGTTTTGCGCTGGTCTTTTTCAGCCCAGACGAAGCGATTCTATATAATTTCTTTTGGGACACCTATACGCTTTATTAGATCGGCAAACTGAACACGTCCTACAGCTTCATGAGATTTTCGAGCTCTTAAAGCATCGTTAATCAAGTCCACGATGTTAGCACCCTCAACAATCTGACCATTAATTGATACTTTGTCACTCTTATCCCACGTTATCTCATTTTCACCAGCGCGATGCAGCTGCTTCAGCAGAAGTATTGCATTTTTTGAAATGAGTCTGGCACTTCTTCGATTATATGCTTGTCAAAAGAGGATATGTCTTCTTTCGCGTCTTCAACGATTATTCGATCCTCTTGAGTGTTACTTAGTGGTGCAGTGTTGATGCTATGTTTGTTCTCGTCTTTAGCGAAATTGAGAAATCTCTGCAAAACTTGTGAATACAGCAGCCATTTATCATGTGCGTTAATACTATTATTATTCAGGATATCGTACATTTCTCTGTCCAGTCGTGTTAAGACATTTCCGGGTATCTGCACTATTTTGCAATCTGTTGACTTGATTTTTTTTCTTTCAGCACCTACTTCGAAATCATTGCCTGGATTGGTTAATACACTATTTTTTACGCTGTCAGCAGGAACAAGAATCATTTTTCGTGCGCGTTCCATTTTGATGCGTCAAGTAAGTTTTATACTTCCAAAAATAGGTCGCAGAAGTAGAGGTAAAAATGCAACGGCTTTTTGTACAATGACATGTCGTTTACTTTCCCACGTGCCTTTCTTCGATGCCAGTGTGCGTAGAATTGACGCGTGGCGTTTTAACTTTTTTTTATGCTCTGAGTTCAATGGAATGTTTTCTACAAGCACGTTCAGCGCACACTCACACAAACACTTTATAACCAAAGACTCAGCATAACGTAACAGGACGACTCGCTGTTTCTTCCCGAGATAGCAAAGAGCGCGCAGCACTGACAATTGTTTCTGCGGAAAAGGTGGAAGTGTTTTCAGCTCCATAATGTGGACTAAACTGTGAGAAACACACTCGGTAACAGCCATTTATATTTTCTTCTTCGGCAGGTATACGTACTGATACTCGTCATAAGGCAGAGTATTGGTGCGAAATCGGAAATCATCGGGCGTTTTTTGCGTTAAATCGAACAGCAAATATGAGGGTCCTTTTCCGTAGCATCTCTGTATATTTCTATGATGAATTTCTGATTATCTGGCAAAATCTGACGTGCTAGGTGACTGATCTGTGCACGGTCACGTGGATTTTTGAAAACAATCAGATACGATACATTTAGCGATAGATCCCGTTGTCCTTTGTAGAATAAGTTCTGCGTTAAAAATATTACGCTAAGATTCTGATGATAAGAACCTTTAGTGAAAAGATCTATAATACCACTGCTCCCTGATTCAGGCATATTGTAATCGATTACGATTAATTTAGGTCCTTGTTCATCAGCACAGTCCGACTGATGTGGCAAACCTTCGCGGAACTTCACCGCTCGATCAAATTCCTCATAAGCCGATTGCCATTCCAAGTAGTAAAATATTATTTTAGCAAACTCTACATCACACAATTGACGACGGTATTTTATGAAATTTTTTACAAATACCGCCTTGCCGCAGCAAGAAGGTCCGGCCACCAAAGCTCTCCACGGCGCTATCCACCTCGCATCCATTTTCAAAAAAATACGAGAAAAGCTTTGTCAATACTTCTTATATACTTACACAGTGCCCCCTCTCATCTTACTGCGGGTGGCGGCGGTGGCGGCGGGCGCGGACACATTAGCTTATCCGCGCGTGCGGCCGCGGACACATTAGCTTATCCGCGCGTGCGGCCGCGGACACATTAGCTTATTCGCGCGTGCGGCCGCGTCAATCAGCTTATCATGGCCGGGCAGTCGTTGAGCTATACGCTCATGGCAATGAACGCTCATAAGCTCTTTTAGACGTCAATCGTGTACTTGGTGCATTCGACTTTAACCAGCGTATAGCTTTTTTTTGTGATAGCAGCTCAATCAAAAATGCAGAAAATTTAATCTTTATATATGTAGACAAAATATTATAAATTCATTTTTTTTACCAAAACACAATTTTATTTGGCAGAATTTTTATCATCCATATGTTCGGTATATACCGTAGTTTGCACATTTCCATGTTTCTAAAAATCGATAACCGAACGGGTAGGATTTACTATAAGATGGAAACCATCTCTTTGCATAAACCGGTTTATGCACTGTATCATTATATTGTTATATTTGTTGTACTGTATCGTTATATTTGTTTTTTTTTCTTGGGTGACGCTATAGACCTCGTGGAATGGAGTTCTGCGAATAATATCCTGGCTTATTATCAATGGTTCCAACATAGTTTGAATAATATAATCACAGAGCCAGTCATGATGCGCTAAATTAGCAGCATAACCCAGTGAAAAGCCTTTAATTTTACACATTTCTTTTTCCTCACCCGCGTCGTTACGTACAATAAATGCATAAAATTTAAGTCCCCCAGATACAAATGATGTTATATAACTCCCAGCCCTGTACTCTGCCAGCTCATTTGTTAAATCATCTTAGTAGCTTCCCGTTGGAGGTTCGTACCATCCGAATAATATACACACGAAATCGGTATCACAGTACACAGCTCATTCCTGCAAACGCTCCAAGTATTCGTACAGCTTCAAACGTGCTTGAGCAGTTGTAAACGCAGCGACTGCTACACTCGTGAACGGCGATGGTTGAGCGCTTTCTTTTTCGTAAACCTATGAAACATACATTGTCTCATCGTTTACAGGCAGAAGGCCTTTTATCTCGATTTCCGAGCTCGATAATAAATCGAAAAAACGTTCTCGCGTGTATGCTACTTCTGTCTTTGTGAGGTTTTTACGTTGACTGAATTTACCCCGCAAAGTGTTTAGTGCGAGCTTAGCTAGTAGCCTCACTCCGGGATTTATCATCCTCGGTTTCGCATCCTTCAGGCCATCCACTGGCTTCTTGGTTAATTTTTAAAAAGGTGTTCATGTACTCGGCAAACAAACCGCCTGTCCTAGTCAATACCGAATACTGAGTTAGTTTGTATTGCCATATTTCATTGATCCCCGTCATGACAGACCCGAGAGAAATGGCTTTTTTTAATTTACACGAAACCCATGTACCGTGTATAGCGCAATCCGCGTCCGACTCATGAATGCAATTTCCGTTACGCTGTTCCGCGGAGCATGATCTGCAAAGAGAGAATAACAGACGATTGTGCATTCGCACTGGTAAGACTGGATGATACATATTTCGAGGCGGTACTACGGTGCACTTTACAAATCCATTAACATTGTCCATACAATGACTCGGTCCTGTCACTTGCGTGCACTCTTCACCTACATATATTACGGGGTGTCCCAAAGGATATACTCCATATTTACATATATAGGGGTAAAGCAAGCACACGTCAACGTAACGAATTTTTCGATTCGGTCTGTCACACTTCGTTAAACGAGCCATTGTCTCCGTACGGCCCCCGTATACTGCATCGCGCGGATCGAGAGCCTCGTGAGTGTAAAATTCTGGCATAGTTCTCAAAAAAGCCTCAATTTCTGCATTCCCTTCTTTTTCCCGTCTGAAGTCGCAGTCTCACTTTTCTACTACAGTGTATCCGAACGATGCAATTTTTTCATTAATACTACGCGTTTTTTCATACCGTTGATCCATACTATCACCGCCCGTTACCTTTTGGTCACGATTTATACGGTAAAATCGCGGAAAGCCATGCCAGTAACAACCGTTGAATTGTAACACGTATTTCACGCCGCTCACGGGATCAACGTAGTACCCATCAACTTTATAACCCTCTCTTATTCTATACTCACGCCCATTGCCTGCGTGAGCTATTCTTACGCACCTAATGCACTCTTCCCATACCAGCCACTCAAGAGCTGCCAGCGAATGGGCCTCGCCTCGGCGATAACCGTCCAACGGGACTATACCTATTGTATCTTTTTTCAATATTATTTTACATATTATTTTTTACATATTATTTTTTTGACCGCTGTCGAAACACATACACATAAATCAATAAATTCTTTAACGGGATCTGTTTTGAAAATATATTCATGTTCACCGCACTTCTACACATAGTGTTCATATTCTCATTACCTAAACAATCACTTGATGAGTCATGCATAAATTCGGTACGTGAATTTTTTGCCTGCGATTCCCCCTCATCTCCGTTTCCTGCCTCGTTTCGAAATCGTTAAATATATACAAATTTTTTCTACTTTTTTGAGTCGGGTTTTCACTCTCCTTTCCCACCTTAGGTATATAGCATAAATGGTTATAAGGTCTCACGCATCTCTACATATCTTACAAAACGAGTATCCACATCTATGCTCAACGGTTTTACGCGTTAATTTAACGATTTGGTGACAGTCAGTGCACCTACGCAACTCGTCGCACACGCTATATTTGATGCCACGTATGGTTATGTACGTGCCATCCTGCTTATGATTATAAAAATACTCTTGACTAACAAAGTACCGCGAACATTGACCATATTTTATGGAACTCCTGCTACAGCTATACACGCAGGTTTTTGAAAGCACGATTTACATTTATTGGAGCACCGATAATCCGCCTCATCTTTTTAAGACATATTACACGGTATACAGAACCCCTGACTTCCGCAAACTTGTAAAATATTTAGAATAGGATTATAATGTTTCTGTTGTTCTATATACAAAATTCTTAGTGTATTTTATTTCGCCTTTTAATGCATATACGATGTCAGACCCATCGTACATTGGCGGTAAACCACGCCCTAATTGTCTAAAACGATAAACTACTATAGCTATTCCTTGATTTGCTAAATAATTTTGAAAACCTTGAATCTCTTCTAGCCCACAGCCGCGATCACCTACAACTACACCTGCATCGCGGACTAGAGCCTCTGCTAACTCAGTTTGATACGCGCCCATATAGCGTCTTACTCTATCCCATTTGCGCTGCAGCTCGTTTTCGCTCCCTCGCGCTGTCCC
>JAWWMK010049767.1:0-10141 GCA_035047105.1 Galeopsomyia nigrocyanea
TCGGTCGGAACATTGTGTACGCAGCCTCATGCTCAATTTCAATTTCATAAGTGCCGCCAGCCGAGCGAAGCAATGTTGTCAGCTTGGACTAGTAGCCATCCCATACTCTCACGGTACACCGTGTATCGTACCGTACGGCGTATGGTACCAAAGTTAGAATTCCGCTCCAGTCTCCACTTGTCTCGCTCGGCAGTTATCGGCAGTGCAGACTGCAGCTCCGGCTTTCACCGGCTTTGTCCATGAGCACACATCAATTGTCATTGTCATCAGGGATTTCGTCGTCCATACTAAGCACACCAACGAACGTCAATTCTAATAGTCGATATCCATGTGCTTTCTCACAATAACGTCAAGTCAAACGTTATTTAGAGTTTATGAAAAATTGCCAACGTGTTTTAGTTGCCATCTTTGAGACTGTTTGAGACGCCGTTCCATTGTTACTAACAAGTAAGTAAATCATGTCCGTGGACTATGGCGTAAATACAGAATTTATTTTTCCATTGAAATATTCTGTATAAAGTCACTCCTTCTGTATTTACACTTGACTTAACCTTTGAGGAATTTCTCTCAATGTAAACAAAAAAGGTTGACATTCTATTGTTACACCATTCTAAGATAAAATACTATGCACAAACTTATTTTCTTATTTCTTTTGTTATGAATTCGTAACGTTATGAATTCGCAAGAATATATAAGGAATGACAAAGAACAAGATTAAGCTTAAATTTGAAACCATTTCGTTAGCGTAAGACTGTATCATATTTCTTTTTTCGAGGTATGTACGAATGCTTCTTGGAAATGAAAATTTTATACACTAGAAGTGTTTTGTGCTCTGTTCATCAAAAACCTCGAAAATTCATCTTTTTTCGTGAATTGAAGTTAATTAAATGTTTTCGTCAGTTCTTAAATGAATAATATTTATTAAATAAAAAGTCGAATTATAATTATTATTCTGTACTTTACAAATTTCGTTTTACATTATATGTTAAATTAAATCTATGTTGTATACATTAACAATATCAATCAATTATTGGTTTCTAGAATGGAAGAAAATTGGGACAGTAATGATAGTTGGAATCATCAAAAAACTGATGGACAGGTTGAAAGTGCTTCCAGTAGAGCTTTCAATAATAATAGTCATAAACCTGACTATGGACAGCGCAATCACCAAAATAGGAATGGTCGTGGTTTTAATCAGGATCGTGGATTCAATCAGGATCGTGGATTCAATCAGGATCGTGGATTCAATCAGGATTGTGGTTACAATCAGGATCGTGGGTACAATCAAGATCGTGGGTACAATCAAGATCGTGGGTACAATCAGGATCGTAGATTCAACCAGGATCGTGGTTTTAATCAGAATCGTAATGATAGGAGAAATCAAAACTCTAGAAACTCGTCAAACTCTGAAGAAGAGAAATGTACTATTTTTATTGAAACAAGTAAACTGGGTAAATTGATTGGCAGAGGAGGCAGTCAAATTAAAGAGTTACAAGAGCAAACTGGCGCAAGAATAAATGTAAGTTAACTCTTCAATTATATTTTCTCACTTTATTTCTAATTACATGTTCTATATTTATAATTTTTATTTTAAAACTTGGAAAATTAGAATAATCATTACAATCGAATTCTAATTTTAACAGGTTAATAAAGATTGTGTAAATGGTGATAGTACTCTTGTAATTATAACTGGTTCTGTGGATGCACAAAATAAAGCCAAGTCTTCGATAGACACTTTATTAGCTGATCTACCCGCCCAGCACCATCCATCAACAAATTCATCAGACAGAAATGAAGGCTTAGAGAGGAACGAAAGCAATGTCAATAATGAAAAAGAAATAGACTGGATGAAGGCTGCTAAAGACTATGTATGAAACTGCAATTTACAAGATCATTAATTTATTCGTAAATTGATTTATGAACTTGAAAACATGAAATATTATTACTTGCTTTATAGGAGGAAGCTCAACAAGAAAAGTGGGCACAGTATGGGACGATAAAGAAAAACTTTTATATACAAGACCCTACAATAGCAAATTTATCAGAAGAACAAGTAAAACAAATTAGGAAAGAAAATAATGATATCAAAGTTCAGCACACATTTAATGTAAAAAATGCAGAAACATCAATAGAGTTTGAAATACCAAATCCAATAGAGACATTTGAGCAAGCTTTTAGAGTAAGCATATATTTCCTTTATGGAATAATGCACATTGTTTTCGCATTAATATTGAAATTTATACAATTTTTCTCATTAATACTATATTTATATAATTGTAGGCTTATCCAGATATACTGATAGAAATAGCAAAGCAAGGATTTCAAAAGCCAAGCCCTATTCAATGTCAAGCATGGCCAGTTCTACTTTCTGGTAAAGATATGATAGGTATAGCACAGACTGGAACAGGTATGCTGCATTACATTTAGATGCATCATTGACTGTTGACTGGATAAATTACATTTGTTGTTTTTATAGGAAAAACTCTTGCTTTTCTGCTACCTGCTCTTATACACATTGACAATCAAGATATTCCACGAGATAAAAGAGCTGGTCCTTCAGTTTTAGTAATGGCTCCAACAAGAGAGTTAGCTTTACAAATTGAAAAAGAAGTAAATAAATACGATTACCATGGAATTAAGGCGTAAGTAAACAAAAAATTACGCAGATAACCAACGCTATATATTTAAAGCTGATAGTTTGTCATTCCAATTGATTGTAGTGTCTGTCTTTATGGAGGTGGCGATCGTAAGAAGCAAATGAACATTGTATCCTCAGGAGTAGAGATTGTTATTGCTACACCAGGACGTTTGAATGATCTTGTACAGACTGGAATTTTAGATGTTAAGTGTGTTTCATATTTAGTTTTGGATGAGGCAGATCGGATGCTTGACATGGGTTTTGAACCACAAATACGAAAAACACTTTTGGATGTTAGGCCTGACAGACAATCAGTTATGACTAGGTTTGTATATAAATAATTTTTACTTGACTTGTGTATTTGTTTGTTCTTGCAAAATGAAATGATTATTTTTAGCGCAACCTGGCCAGCAGGAGTTAGACGACTAGCTCAGACATACATGCAAGATCCCATCACAGTTTGTGTTGGATCTTTGGATCTCAAGACTACACATAGCGTAACACAAATAATTCATATCGTTACTGAAGAAGAGAAAGCAGATATGGTTGTTATTATATGAAACAATGCAATTTATTTTATGATATAAAAATGTTGTATTGAAAATGTATATTTTTTGTTTAATTAGCTTCTCCAATTTTTCAACAGTATGGGGCCAGACGATAAAGTTATTGTATTTTTTGCAAAAAAAACGAAAGTTGATGATGTAGGTAGTAATTTAGCTTTGAGTGGAGTTAAAAGTCAAAGCATTCATGGCGGTCGGGAACAGTCAGATAGAGAGCAGGCTTTGGAGGATATAAAAAATGGTCAAGTACGCATCCTTTTGGCAACAGATGTTGCTAGTCGTGGCATTGACATTGAAGATCTGACGTAAGTTTCTAATTTTAACTTCATTTGTAAAAATTTGTCACTCGCTTCATTTACGAGATGCAATAATTAATGTTTTACAGGCATGTGTTCAATTACGATTTTCCAAAAGACATTGAGGAATATGTACATCGTGTTGGCAGAACGGGACGAGCAGGACGAACAGGTGAAAGTATTAGCCTTGTGACCCGTAGAGACTGGGGTGTTACTGGAGACCTTATAAAAATTTTAGAAGAAGCTGAACAGGTATTATTTTATATTTTTCATTCAATTTCCAAGTACACTAAGGTACTTTATTTTATTATTGGATTGTTCAAATTTCATTTTCATGGCAGCAAATTCCCGATGAACTCTGTGAGATGTCTAACCGATTTGAGAACATGCTAAAGCAAAAATCTGAAGAAAGAGACAACGATCACAGGGATGGCAGAAGGCAAGGGGGTAGAAGAGACAATGGCAGAGATCGCTATGGGGGTGGTGGGAGGAGATGGTAATAACTTTGGGGTACCATGATTCTTATTTAATGCGTATTTGCTTTCATTTCATTTTCAATTTCAAATTAGCAATGCGTTCTCAAGTGTTCAACTATTTCAAAATATTTAATAGAAAATAATTGGCATTTTTATTCTGACGTTTAGAACAAATTTATTGTTTCAAATGTTTATTTTGAGTATAATGTATCAATTAATATTCTTATCGAACTTGCGTTTTTTTTTTGTTTTTTTTCCATATCAAAAATATAATATAAATTTTTCTTTTTTTATTACAACAATTGCTAATAAACTACATAATCATGTTAGTAAAACTGTGATGAAACAAAAAAAAGTAGAGTGTATGTTTGATTTTAATTGTCTTTTAGTTTAATTTTTATTTCAGGCATAATATATATTGCATAAAGAGAAAAGACCAATTGATCCAACATACACTCAACCTAGAAATTTTAGAACTATAAGCAAGTAAAATTATTAAATTTATATAGAAGACATATGTATGTGTTTACTTTAGAAAATAATAAAATATATAAAACGATCAAAAGAGTTATTTATTTTTGCTATGAAGACTTACAAAACATCCAAATATTTTCAATTGACAAATAAATACGAAAAAAGTTTATATAAAACGTTATTGTGAACTTGAGTATTTAAAAATCAGTTGCTATATCAAATGTAAATCAATTGATTATAATTGAAATTTCAGTTATATTGTACTAATTTTGTACAGTAAAACGTTATGCAAACTTATTGATTTATACTCGTCTATAATTGATTTAAAATGTACAAGTTATTGATACAAAATCAATCGATCAATGAAATCTTGAAAACGATAATTTGTATCATAATTTTACAATTACATAAATACGTTTTGGTAAAATTAATACACCTTAAAATTACGGGTTTTTGTATACTTTTCTGCAAATAATTTTCCTGATGGTGTTGGTGTAGAAAAAGCAATGTCATCTACAGACATTATATAACCGTAATAATAATTTGCCCTGCAACATTAAATTCCAAAATCAGTTTGTAAAATAATACAATGAGTGAGCCAAATTCTTCTTCAAAAAATTTTAAATACCTAAGTGTATCAACGAGTTTAGTAGCTATTCCTTGTCGGCGGTGACTCATTGCTGTCCACACAACATTTACACCACACTTTACTGGAGTAGTTTCTGAAGTGCAACAATTTAACTCAACCAGTTCTGGTATCATTTTAAAAGCACTTTTAACATACTCTGCAACTAAGACGCCTAAAATAGTTTTATCTCTTACGTACACATAAACCTAAAATGAGAAAAAAAATTTTATCCAAGTTAAATCAAATCCAAATTTTAGCATTTATAATATCTACAATAAAATACCTTTTTATCTCTATAAAATGATAACTTCATGTCTGACAATCCTAAGTCTCGATCAACAATTTCCAAAACTTCTGTTATTTTTTTCCAATATAGATTGGAATCTTTGGGCTCTACTAAAATAATTCGACTGGAAGTGTAGGAATCTGTAAAGACTATTCTTTCATTCTTCCAACCCTAAAAAAACAAGATCTTTATTTTCATTTTCTATTTTTTACTAGAATTAGAATTGTAATGCTACTGCTACTACAGCAGTATTCTTTTCAACATTTAAAATTGTAAGATTGACTAACCTGAAATTTCAGAGTTTTAAAACTATTATGGTAGTTCAAATGAGCATTTTCATCATCAGGATCACCAATTTGATATACAATATTGCATTCATTACATTGTGTAGCACCAAATGCTTTTTGACCAGCATCAATTTGATATTGATTGTCGGAACTGCCGTATTTCATAGATAATTGCCAACTCGTTGATCGCTTGCGTTTTTTGTTATTGTATTCCCTGAAAAATGAATATTCATGAGAAAATTATGGATAAAGTAAAAACATATACTTTAATATGTATACTAACTCATTAACACTTGACGAATATCCTTTGGAAAATAGTGGATAAAATTTTTGAACTGATAGTTCATTGGTTGATTCACTGGTTGAAGTTTTTAAGGGATAAGAAATATCATCAATATTCATAGTAGAAGCCATATTACTAAGTTCACTCCCTGGAGACATTGTAAGATCTTTCAACCTTACATTTGAATCTTTAGGAGACACTTTCTTTGTTATCAATTCAGCTGCATTAGTATCATATTCATCATCATCATCTGCCCAATCATCTTCTAAAATTTTCAATATATTATCAACTTTTCCTTGCTCTAGAGATTCTTGCATAGAAGGTTCATCTATCAATAAATCTGAAGCATCAAATTTCGATCCATCCAATCTAGGTTTCTTATTAATATGTCCAGCTTCTTCTTCATTATCAGAACTTTGCAATTTTATTGAATCATTTATAGAAATATTTGATTTATTTTCCAATTTTGATTTGAAAAATTTTTTACTGAACTCGTCATCTACACATTTTTTCTCACTTGAATTATTTTGATTTCTAACTTTAGGGTTCAAATTTTCTTTTAGATCGCTTTTGTTATTGGAAAGATTGGAGTTATCGGTTTGCTTTTGAGGTTTTAGTAATTCAGTTTGTGTTGAATGACGTTTGGGTTTTGGTCTTTTAATGCCATGGCGCACTCCACAATTAATTTCACCTTTCCTATGTTTTTTCGTTGATTTTTTCTGTGTAGAATTATGAGAAGACAAACTTCTTTTTCTTTTAAGATCAATGTGTGAATCTTTCCATCCTACTGAAACAGACTTGATAGATTTATCATTAGATCCATAAAAAGATTTTGTATTCAATGTGAATTCTTCTTTATCTTGCTTGGGGATGTTTTTATTTTCTTGAAATAATGCAGCTCTGGCTCTGGGTATTGATAATGATTCTTCAATCTTTTTAATTTTAGCACTAGGAAGAATAAGTGAGTCTTCTAAATGTCTCTTAACATTCACTTTTTTGATCTCTGGAGAAGTACACGTATTTGGTTCTAAGGAACTTAAAGACTTTCTTCTATGTACTCTGGGAATTGGAATATTTTTATAAACTGATCCTAAAGGTGTAATTTGATGATATTCTAGGTTTTCTTCTTTTTGAGGTGTTTCAGCAACATATGACAATTGATCATCAAAGTCTGATTCTTTCCCAGGTGTTTCTGGAACTATTTCTTCAGGCATAATTGTATTATCTGCTGAATCAGGACTTGTTATTGTACTTTCTGCTTGAGTGTTTTGACTGGATTGAGACGATTTTGATTTGGGTGAAAACAATAATATCCTTCTGGGAGAAAATCGAGCTGATCTTGTTACCCTTTTAAGAACACTAAAAGGAGATAAACGCTCTTTTGAAGTGCTATTTGTTGAACCTGGTATCAAACAATCCCAACTAGAAAGTGGAATTATAGGTGATTTTTCTGGTGTAGCTAGAGGGGATATGAATTGTCTTCCAGGTGAACTATCACAACTGCTATGATCAGTTAGAGCCAAAGGAGACATTGGTCCTAAATCAGATTCTGCATCTGAATTATTTTCTGTTATATTTCTCATTTCTTTCTTTTCATTGAATAAACTCCTTTTACTGGAATTGCTAGATGGTACAAAAAGGCGTTTCTGGACTCGACTTGGAGTAGTAGGACATTCATTGTGCGTTGCTTCCTGGCTAGTTTCTACTAGCATTGATTGCTCCATTAAAAATCCTGCAGCATAGAATTTAGCACTCATTCAGAACAATATTAAATAAAAATTCTATGAGTGTGCACTTTAAATGTAAATAAAATAACCTAGATAGCTACTTTATTAAACAGCTTCAAAATTTCACATCATGCAATTACACAAATGAAAAGATATACACATAATCTTTTATGGTTGAATTTAAAATAATGACTTACGTAAAATATTAGTGGCTACGATACTTATTATCAAATTTTCATGTAAATAATAACGCGTATGTTATACACACACACACCAACTGCCATACACCTGTAAACAACTTTTTCGCGCTCTTCTGGCCGTATGCAGTGCCACCTATGCCTTTTGCCTTATTTATTCAAAACAGGCTGGAAAACTTTTCCCTCCAATTTTATTGACTTGTTCGTGACGTTATAAGATTAGCATTAGAGCCAAGTAGGTAAATTAATTTTAATAATAAAGAATATAATAGCCATAAAACAAAAACCACTATACTTTATATTAAAAACTATGAAATTAAAAAATTATTTTTATCATATTTTGTAAATTTATAGATTCGTCTTGTTTACAATATATGTGTAGTTGGAATTCAATAATTACAAAACAAATGCTTTAAAAACTTCAAGTGCTTTATTTAATTTAATTAATATGACAATATTTTTAAAGAATTGAAAATTTAAATCTTAGGACTTTCCATCATTATCCTTAAAGTACACTAAAATATAGAAAAAAAATCTAAATAATTAGCTTGTATTTCGTTATTCTATTTATATTTGCGATTAAAAATGAAACATAATCGCGCGTAAACAAAACTGATATCTGAAAAAACAAGTTTATATAAAAGTTTTATTTTTGAAGAAAGGGCTGTATCAAATGATTTGATAATCATTACTTAGTATTTAGGTATGGATACATATTAATAATATATATTTTTTTGGGCTACTGATTATCTATAGTTTAGCCAAAGAACTAGAGCAAAGCAGCACAAAATTTTCTCCATTATATGCTAAAGTGTACTGTGGATATCAATGAGAAATTTTCAAAATATTGAAAAAACATGCATAGTGTCTTATTAAAACAAAAGTTCTATAGTGTGTCTAAAACAAATTTATAAGTTAAACAAATTTACAGTTTTAAAGATGGAAAAAACTTAATTTAAAATTATTTGATTTTATCTGCCAAAGAACAGCTTAATCCAGTATTATCTGGCTCAACATTAAGCTCTTTCACTGTACTGTCTTCCACAATCATGGAATAGCGTTTACTACGTTTACCACCTAGTACAGCCAAGTCAACCGAAAGACCTAATGCATCTGTGAATGCTCCAGCAGGATCAGCCAACATGCGAACCTTAATAAATTAAAAGTATATTTATTATATCAACTAAAAGAACAATCAAAAATACCATGATTAATTTTTACCTTTCCTTGGGCATTTTGATCTTTTCCCCATGCAGCCATAACAAAAGGATCATTGACTCCAATGCAACAAATTTCACTGTATCCCTTGGATTTTAATTCATCTGCTCTTTCTATATAACCTGGCAAATGCGTCTGGAAAAAGGTGATTGGCAAATTTTATACCGAGATGAAAATTACAATTTTATTCGTGAACTAATTATAACAAACTTACTTTGGAACATCCTGGAGTAAAAGCACCTGGTACAGCAAAAACAATGATTTTCTTTCCAGCAGAAAGTTGAGCAAGACTAACTTTATTTGCAGGAGTATCTTCAAATAAGTCTACTGCAGGCAGTTTACTTCCAACCTGTGAAAATAATTGGCATTCATTTTTCAATTATTTATTAGATTAAATCATATATTAGTTTTAGTGTTTTGTTATATATGAAAAGTATGTACATCTTAATTTGCAAATAGTTCCTGTTCTACAGTAGATAATTTATGGAATCTACATTTTCTCGATATTTATATTTTTGCAAATCGTGGAGAACTTAATTGTGCTTATCACTAACATGTATTACTTATAAATTAACAAAATCACTTCTCAAAAGTAAACAGTAAACAACAAAAAAATACTTACTGCGATAGCCATGTTTCGTAGAGTAACGTGAAAGTTTTTTGCTGAACAAGTGAACGCTACGCGGCCAAATGATAAAATATTACGGCTTATGAGTGGGCTCATTTGTTCTGCCTACTTCTGCTATATAATTGACTAGCCGGTATTCAACCGCGATCGAAATCAACAACGCGAATCAACCGTCAACTCTATACAGCTATTATTACGCAGCAATTCTTTTCAAGCCTTTTCGTCTACCCTAATTGATTAGAATCTTCACAGTTTATAACGTAATGTATCCGTTGTAATAATATATCCTTATAAAATACGTGTTGCGCAATATCTCTATTGAAAATTACATAAAAATATATTTCATTCAGTGCTTGACGTTTTGGTCGCTCAAGTGTTTTTAGTAGTAGAAAAACATTCCATGTATATATACATATATATATATATATATATGTATATAT